>VZTU01018767.1:15198-27496 GCA_013400835.1 Zapornia atra
AGAAAGAGAGAGAGAGAGAAAGAGAGAAAGAGAGAAAGAGAGAAAGAGAGAAAGAGAGAAAGAGAGAAAGAGAGAGAGAGAGAGAGAGAAAGAGAGAGAAAGAAAAACAGAGTCTCTGTCAGAGTCTGGGACTCTGAGGCTGCTGGAGTCCCACACACTCTCCTCCCAGACAGCTCAGGGTGAGCAGCTGCAAACCCCACTCCTGCCTCTGGAGCCCAGCAGACTGGAGCAGGGCAGCAGCAGAGCCCCGGGTCTGCCCCAGCCAGCACCGTCTGCACCGAGCCGGGCTATTCCCACTAAGGCGCCTGGGAGAGCAGTCCCTGCTCTCCTCCGAGCGCCAGGATGGGGATGGATGGTGATAACCAGGCACCAGCACAGTCACAATCCACCCAGGGAACAGCCCAGCACTGAGAGCAAAGCAGAGGAACCACCTGAGCACTCACACACGAGCCCTGGCTGCCCCGGCTGCTCCATGACTCCCACGCTGAACTGTCACTTGCTCCAGCAACTTCCAAGCACCAGCGTCCTGTGCTGGAGCCACGAGCCCTTGACCTTGGCACCACTGCAAAGGGGGGGGGAACAGTATCTAAATGTCCCAGGGGAGCAGGGAAGTTCAGTTAAATTGCATGCTGGGAAGAGACGGTGGCGTGAGCGACAGCCCCGTTCTGTACTGGTTCCCAGCAGCGTCGTACCAGTCTCTAACTTCCCCCTTACCATTCAAACCCCCCAGGACTGAGCTTAACCTGTGTTTCTGTTAAGAGCTCCCAGCAAACTGCCCATTCAGCTCGTTAGCTGGGGGTTAATGACTTTCTTTTAAAATTTAACACGGTTCTCCATCACAGCCTCCAGTCTGCCAGCCCTGGGCCCTGCCTTTGCCTGGATATTCAAACCCAAACACGTGCTTTGGCAGCTGTTCCAGGCAAAAGGGTAACTCAGAAAACCCACAAGGTTGAAGTTGGTTTTGAAACTAAAGAAAATAAATCAGACTGGGGAGAACTACTCAGCTTTCCAGATGGGGAGAGGATTGGAACAGAAAGGGTTTGGCTATTTCTGGGGAATCCTGAAGGCAGATCTCTGGCAGTAGCAGTCTGCCATGCAGGGCAGAGACACAAACCCCAGCACTTTCCCAACACTGGGATTGCTGCTGCCCCCTCTCCCTCAGGGTCCACAGCAAGTATCAAGAATGGGACAGATCTGGGGTGCTCCTGTCCCCAACACCCCTTCTGCAGCAAGCGAAGCTGAACTGTGCCAGTAAGAACCCAACAGAGATGCAGACTGGCTGGTTACTAAACCCTCACCTCGTACAGGACCCAGGGAAGGTCTCCCTGCCACAAGGGTATCTTTAGGAACACGGCACCTGCTCTGCTCATATCCCAGAGCCTGCACGTCCTGTGGCAGCCCAAATCTGTGAGGCAGCCACAGCACCCACAGCAGAGCCCGGCCGTGCCCCAGCGTGGCCCAGCCACGGGTCCGCGTGCTCACGGCACAGAGGGGGGGGTTCCATGGCAGGTGCAGCACTGGAGTCCACTGGGGAGGAAACGTGGGCTGCTCCTGCCTGCTGTCCAAAACCATCCACCCCCCCTGCAGCGCCTCCCAAGCCAGCGCGGGATCCCCACCCAGCACTGGGCTCAGCGCTGCTGCCTTGCCCAGGCACCCAGGTCCCTGCGGTGTCCAGAGCTCTAGGAGGCCCTTGCCTGTGGACTTTTATAGGGCTTGATGTACTGTTGCAGTTTGGTGTAACTGCTGCTTCAGTGGCTGTTGTAAGCTGCAGTTACAGCTCTCTGCAAGCCTCATGTTTTGAAAACATTGGTACATTCAAGGCCAAATTGGAGACTGAGCCCATCAGAGCTGGTCACAGCACCTCTGGGAATCACAGAGAGGAGACAAACCTGCTGGCAGGGGCACTTTGCCCCCGGAGCGGGAGTGAGGAGATGGAACAGGCTGCACAGACACCAGGCCAGGCCCAGAGGAGGGGGGGGGAAGAATGTGAAGAGAAAGTTTCCCTGCAGCTGGTGGTGGAGCCCATGGTGAAACGGGGGTCCCCTCACAGCCCATGGATGGGGACGGGGAGCAGAGACACCTCTGCCCTGTGCAGACTGATCCACCCTCAGCAGGTTTGCCAGGGGACTTGTGACTCTGGGGGGACCAGGCCGGGGGGTCTGGGCCCGGCTGTCAGCACCCTGTGGAGGGGAGAGTCCTGCTGAGAGGCCTGTGGGGAGGGGATGACTCCCCATAGAGAGGACTCACACTGCAGAAGGTCGTGGACACGACTCTGGCGTGGGTGGGACCCCACGGTGCCGCAGGGGAAGGGGGTGTGTATGTGGAATGCCCCCCCCAGCTGAGATGGGAGACAGCTTGGGAGGAACGGACTGAAACCCCTCACTCTCCATTCCCTGCCCCCCCTGTACTGCGAACGGGAGGGAAGAAGGGAGCGAATCTCTGATTAAAGTCATGAGTGGGAAGAGGCCAGGGGTGGGGGGAGGAGAAGTGATAATATCTGGGGAAGAAAAGCAGCTTGTTGGGAATCACCGGAACCCCACTGCCCATTCCCTGCCCCTCCCTGTGCCATGTTGGGGGGGGAAGAAGGGAGTAAAATCATGATGAGTTTTAAGTTTGCTAAGAAGGGAGGGGTGGGGGGAAGGTGCTTGAAGACTTGGCCGCTTCTTATCTCGTTCCGGTTCACTGGGTGTAGTAGTTGTAGTAAGTAGGAATAAATCACTTTCCTTTACTCTGTGCTGAGTCTGTTTTGCCCATTGCACTCATTGCAGAGTGACCCCTCTGGCCTTGTCTCAAGTCCTGAGCCTCCCAATATCTATTTTCTCCCCTTTTCGGCTGAAGGGGGGAGTGAGCGAGCGGCTTGGGGGGGATTTGGCCTTTGGTTAGGGCCAAAACCACCACATGTACTTAACATTTTTCACCCATAACTTTGGGTAACAAACTTACCTGGCTGAGCCTATTCCTCAATCTATCCCTCTCTCCACCCCTTCCCCCAGAAATGAACACGAGGAGGGACTAACCCACACCGAGTCCTGGCCCCCGCTCTGCTGAGGTGCCCTATGAGCTCAAGGTGCCTGTGGCTGGAAGCACAGCCAGTCCTCCTAGGGCAGGGAAAGGATCTGTAAGGAGCCCCACGTGAGCAGGAGCTGCTGCAGACCCCCTGGCTACGCACAGGAATGCAGAGCTCAGAAGAGCCTCCGTGCACAACTGCTTGTTCCTGTGCCCATCTTCCAGCAGGGCCAAGCTTGCTGAACTCTAACACAAAGTTCACCTTGTCCCTCACCCCTTTCAAGTGCTAAGACTAAACTGAGGCTGAAACTGTTCAGGCTAAGGTGGCTACAGCTAGGCTGTGGTTTGTGTTGGAGCTACTCCATAGACCAGCTCCTCTCCAGCAGACAGTACACAGCTGAGAAACAGGTGGGAGAGCAATAAGCCCTTTTTTTTTTATCTTCAGTTCTCAAAGCTTTTACCTGTTTTGAACACACTGAGGCTGGAGAAGCTGCCTAGCTGCTTCCCCCTCCTGCCCTGTGCAGGTGAGATGTCCTGGCTTAACTCAGAAGGGACCCCTCTGAAGCCCAGCAGTGCTTCTCTCATCACTCCAGGAGCACCCTGTCCCAAACACCTTCCACAGGAAACAGGAGCTGGGGATGACACTGGCCATCAGCACAACCCGTGGGCTATCCTCAGGAGCACAGAAATTCAGAGGGCTGAGAGGAGGCACTGACCCTACAGCACCCACAGGTCATCATAAACCATTTCTTCCCCTTTTTTTGGGATTCCATCCCTTTTTGCCTTTCACCACTTGCAGGCTGTAGGCTGGGCACACGCCTCATTTAGGAGCAGCACACAAACACCTCATGGTCTTACTGAGGCTTTGTCCTTGGCTTTGCTTTTCTTTAAGGCAGTGGCACTGTCTAGGGAGGGGGGTGTGTAACACAGACCTGTCTTGCAGGCTTTAACACAAACAAAAGCACAGCTAGTGCCAGCACTACATAAACTCACAGCAGTGTTCTTCCCCACGTGCTCCAAATCCTCCACTGGCCTAGTGAAGAGTAGCACCATGAGACGTTCCCCAGCTCCCAAAGGATGCCTGATCTGAACATCCAGTTGTCACAGAACCATAGAATCCCAGACTGGTCTGGGTTGGGAGGGACCCCAAGGATCACAGAGCTCCAACCCCCCTGCCACAGGCAGGGCCACCAACCTCCAGGCCTGGAGCTACACAAGGTGGCCCAGGGCCCCATCCAACCTGGCCTTGAACACCCCCAGGGATGGGGCACCCACCCCCTCTCTGGGCAGCCTGTTCCAGCCCCTCACCACTCTCTCTGCAAAGAGCTTCCCCCTAATATCTAATTTAACCCTTCCCTCCTTCAACTTCACTCCATCCCCCTTGTCCTGCCATTGTCTACTCTTTTAACAAGCTGATTCCCCTCCTGTTCCTCTGCTCCCTTCAGGGACTGGCAGGCTGCAATGAGGTCCCCCCACAGCCTTTTCTTCTCCAGGCTGACCCAGCCCAGCTCCCTCAGAAGCAGCCCTACAACTGATCAAGAAGGGAAGAGACATACACAAAAAATAAACACAGTGAAAGTACAGCAAAACCTTCAAGCAGTGAGGTACCACATTCCTAGAGAAGGATTACCTGGTCCCACAGGTCACCAGAACAGCTGCTGCCACTCAGAAACACTCGTGCAGATGCTGGGGCTACCTGACATCTGGGGTTGTGATGCTGAGCTCTGCTCACAGACCCCACCACCTCGCACACAGGGCTGGGATCCAGCACTGCTGCCAGAGGTACCTGTGATCCTGACACTGCTTCCCAGACAAAAGCCCCAGCTTTTGATAGTTCTTCTGCTTGTTAGAAACCAACTCAACCACCAGATTCCCTCCCTGAGCAGTTCCCCTGCTCAGAAGCAGCTGTCTCAGGTAAAGCAAACACTCAGAGCTGCAGACAGGGTACAGTTAGATCCTGCAGCTGCTGTGGGTTACTGCATTCTGACTAACACTAACACTGACACTGACACTGACACTGACACTAACACTGACACTAACACTGACACTAACACTAACATCCCTGATTCAGTTTAATGTAATAAAATAATCATCAAGCTGGGTCTTTAAAGATCTTAGTGCCATTTCTCATAAGTGAGACAGGTTGCAATATGACAAAAGCTCTCTTGGGAATGATGATTTTGGCCTCAGTCAGATAGACAAAAGTAATTAAGTTAAAACAGCTGAAGAAGTGATTGCCTGTCATCTGAGCTGTGCAAAGGCTGGAGCTCCATCTACGCAGAACAGCTGAGTTGCTCTCACAGCTAGCTGACATCACACACCTGAGCTCTGCTCTCCAGGGCTTCACCCAGAAGCTGGCACTACCCAACCTCTCAGTGAGCCTGTTTGCCTCACTAATTTTGTAGGAAATGAACTATTTCTGGCATTGGCATAGCAGCCTGAGCTGGCCAGGGTGTGTGATGAGGAGAGACAGAGGTCCAACGCCAGACACTGCGCAGTGGAAAGGGGTAAGCTGCCCTCTTGTAGGCAGAGATCTCCTCTGTCATCTGCTGAAACCCCTCTTCTGGTCTGCATGAAGTCCTCTGACCCTTCCATGTTCAGATTAAGCCAATTTACCTGAAGGCTGCTGCTGAAGGGGCAGCTGCCTTCCTTCTCTCCCCATAACTGTGGGAGGCAGAGTCCCCTCTTTGGCCCAAGCATGGGACTGGGCACACAGGATCACTCCAGCTGGAAGGGACCCAGAAGGATGCTCCTCACAGGGTTATCTAAAATCACACCACATGACACCTTCAGATGCTCCTTGAACTCTGCCAGGCTTGGTGCCCTGACCTCCTCCCTGGGGAGCCAGTTCAGTGAGTGACCACCCTCTCTGCCAAGAGTCTTGTCCTAACAGGATTCAAGGATATTTAAGAAAATAAAAGCAGGCATATGGGGTCAGACAGAGGTCTGTGCAGCCCAGCATCCCGTTCCTGGCAGCAGTCAGAAGGTGATGCTCAGGAGGAAACACAAGAATAGAGCAGGCACATGAGACATTTTTCCAAAACAGTTGCTCAGCCTCTAACCATTTCCAACTCAAGGACTTTCCACTACAATAGGGTCAACTCAACGGTCAGCTCAACTTTACTGTACCTTTTGCAGCCAAAGGAGGAGTTGGATCCCATTTGGGTGGTGACACACCATTAGTTCAGCCTTAATGATGCTGCTTTAAGCCACCTCTGTGGATTAATTTGCATTCTAAACCAATTAGCAGAGTGCAGCCTGGTTATCACACCTATTGTTTCACTGCAATTATATTATCTGTCATCAGAAAGGTGTTGCCCTCCCTCCAAGCTGCAAGTACTCACTTTTAAAACGTTATTAAAGAGGATGAGGCTCATCTGTCCAGGTGAGATGCTGTCTGGCCCTGCTGCAGAGTTCAGGCCTGGAAAAAGAAGTCTTTCTGACCTGCAGAGCAAACAGAATCAAGATTCATAATGAAACAAATTCAAAAGAGCAGCATGAAAGGCAAATCAGAGATTACCCTACAGGTTTCCTTCTCAAAGCACTTCCCAAAGTGAGTTAATGACATTAGACTTAATGTAATAGTTGGTCCACACAGCTGAAAATAGCTCCTCAGCTGGTACATGTCATTCTTAGGTCACATAGGAAAGTCCACCCAACCCATGGGATTTCAGGCTAGCAAGTTTTGGATAGTTCAAACTGCTCACAGAATCACAGAATCCCAGGGGTTGGAAGGGACCTCAAGAGATCATCGGGTCCAACCCCCCTGCCAAAGCAGCTCCCTGTCTCATATTACATAGATAGGCATCCAGAGGAGACTTGCATCTCTCCAGAGAAGGAGACTCCACCACCTCCCTGGGCAGCCTGTCCCAGGGCTCCCTCACCCTCACTGGGGAAAAGTTCTGCCCCAGGTTGGTGCAGAACTTCCTGTGCTCCAGTTTACAGCCATTGCCCCTTGTCCTGTCCCCACAGACACTGAAAAGGGGGTGGCCAATTCCCCCTGCATCCCAGGTCTAAGATATTTATAAACACTAATTAGGTCCCCCCTGAGTCTTCTTTTCTCCAGGCTGAACAGCCCCAGCTCACTCAGCCTTTCCTCACAGGGGAGATGTTCCAGACCCCTAATCAACTTTGTCGCCCTCCTCTGGACTCTCTCCAGGAGATCCCTGTCTGTTTGATCCCAGGGAGCCCAGCACTGGACACAACACTCCAGGTGGGGCCTGACCAGGGCAGAGCAGAGGGGGAGGATCCCCTCCTGTGACCTGCTGGACACACTCTTCCTGATGCCCCCAGGATCCCATTGTCTCTCTCAGCCCCCAGGGCACACTGCTGGCTCATGGCCACCCTGTCATCAACCAGGACCCCCAGGTCCTTCTCCACAGAGCTCCTCTCCAGCAGGTCCCCCCCAGCCTGTCCTGATTCCAGCAGTTATTCCTCCCCAGGTGCCAGACTCTCCACTTGCTCTTGTTGAATCTCATCTGGTGTCTCCCTGCCCAGCTCTCCAGCCTGGCCAGGTCTCTCTGGATGGCAGCGCAGTGTCCTGCCTGTCAGCCACTCCTCCAGCTCTGGATCATCAGGCACTTGCTGAGGGTGGGTGCTGTTCCCTCAGCAAGGTCATCAGTGAAGATACTGAACAGGACTGGACCCAACACCAGCCCTGGGGACACCACTAGTCACAGGCCTCCAGTCAGACTCTGCTCCACTGATCACCACCCTCTGAGCCCGGTCCCACAGCCAGTTCTCAACCCACCTCACTGTCCACTCATCTATCCCTTGTTCCCTCAGCTTCTCTATCAGGATGTTGTGGGAGACAGTAAGTTTAGTTAGTTTATGGTAAAAAGAGGATCCAAGGAAGATATTTTGAGGATGGAACTCTTGCATTTGGAGGCCTTAGCCAGAGATGATCTGAGCTTAGAAGAGCTGAGGTAGGAAGAGAAGCATGTGAGTGACATCTACACAGCAGCACCTACTTTAGGGTAGGAAAAAGGAAGTAGTAGTAGTAGTCTTTAGGGAAGGAAAGAGGGAATGATTCCAGACATCAGAGCTAAGGGTAAGGCCAGAAGCACTTGAGAAACTGGAAAATATAATGACAAAGTAAAAACTTATTTCCTTTTAAAAAGGATACTGTTGAGTGTTTAAAATTTATTCTTCTAGAAGACAAAAAAACCCCAAACCAAACAGCTGAGCAGAGCAGCTACAGAGTCTGGCAAACTGAAACCAGCCACTGCCCAGACCTGTGACAACACCCCGACAGAACCTGCTCCAGTTGGAGCTGTGTCCCTGCCTCCAGCTTCCTGAACACTCTGTCTCTTGCCATGCTGTTACTGAGACCAGCAGCTGAGAGCACACACTGAGCTGTGTCCCTGAGCACTTGTCTGTCCTCTCTGACTCACCAGAACGTGCTCTCCAGAGCAGCTTAGCATGGAACCAGTTAGCACAAGGGTAGGAGGTGTGAAGGGTTAGGAATTTTCCACTTTGCAGGCTCAACACCTCACAGAGCCCTAGGTCTGCCTGTAATCTGGCAACCCCAGAGCATTCCCAGCAGACCCAGCTGATTGTTTCCCTGCCCAGGGTGGAGGTTTTGCAGATCAGAACATCATCTTGCACCAATACCACCTTCTGGCATGTTCCCACCCCCCGGTTTAGAAGAGGTTAATCCATTGCTATGAGGCAGCAGTGTGCCCTGGGGGCTGAGAGAGACAATGGGATCCTGGGGGCATCAGGAGGAGTGTGGGCAGCAGGTCACAGGAGGGGATCCTCCCCCTCTGCTCTGCCCTGGTCAGGCCCCACCTGGAGTGTTGTGTCCAGTGCTGGGCTCCCTGGGATCAAACAGACAGGGATCTCCTGGAGAGAGTCCAGAGAAGGGCTAAGAAGATGATTAGGGGCCTGGAGCATCTCCCCTGTGAGGAAAGGCTGGGTGAGCTGGGGCTGTTCAGCCTGGAGAGAAGAAGACTCAGGGGGGACCTAATTAGTGTTTATAAATATCTTAGCCATGGGATGCAGGGGGAATTGGCCAGCCCCTTTTCAGTGTCTGTGGGGACAGGACAAGGGGCAATGGCTGTAAACTGGAGCACAGGAAGTTCCAGAGCAACCTGGGGCAGAACTTTTCCCCAGTGAGGGTGAGGGAGCCCTGGGACAGGCTGCCCAGGGAGGTGGTGGAGTCTCCTTCTCTGGAGAGATTCAAGTCTCGTCTGGACACCTATCTGAGTGATATGTCCTAGGGAGCTGCTTTGGCAGGGGGGGTGGACCCGATGATCTCTTGAGGTCCCTTCCAACCCCTACGATTCTGTGATTCTGTGATTGCAACCCTCTTTATTACAGGACCTGTATCACACCTGTCACGTCTTCAGGAATGATGGAAACAATGGAAGAGTGCCACCATCACTTCTCCATACACCATCACTTCTCCAGTATTATTTCTTTGGCCATATAAAGCATCATTTTCACCCAAGTAAAGTTAATCAAGGCTCAAACCCATCTGTACTAAGAGTGTGCTGTGCAGAGTACAAGCAGGCCATGGGAAGCTCTGGGTGGACCACAGGTCCATCAGAAATGTAACATTTTTATAAAATTCTGAGACAAACAAGCAGGCTACCATCAGTGTCCACCCTTACTGCAGGCTTCAAACCCACAGAGAGGCCTTCAGCATAATGCTCCTGATATCAGTACCTTCTTCTGAGCTTGCTTGAACCAGAGGATGCAGAAGAGAGGGTGCAGCAGAGGTGGAACAGTGCATCGACCTCCCTGAAGGACAGCAGGGGAGAGGTTTACTGTTTGCAGGGCTGGAAGTTCACCTAAGAAAAGGAAATGGCAGGTGAACACCAAGGAAGGGCTGAGGCTCTGCAGGTCCCTGTGAGGCTCAGCAGACAGGCCCTTCCTTCTTCTTACCTGCCCAGAGTGACCAGGGATTGTTGGCAGCAGCAGCAAACCCTCTCAGGACAGGACTGCCACGTTTGTACATGTTTGGCTCAAGCAGATCACAGCCAGAGGCACACAGGAGAGATGAGCAGGGAGGACATAACACAAGCTCCAGGCAGCAGGTACACAAACCTCACTGACAAGGGCTTCACTAAAGCAAGCTGCTGAGCTCCACAGGTGGGATAAAATCCTTACTGAGTGAGGTTACATGTATGAGGCAACAAAATCACGTTGGAGGTTGAGCATCTAAATGTCACAAGCCATTCCCTGCCACAGGAAGTACTTCTGCTGCCAAGGACAGTGACACGTTCACTCCTTCCCCATGCCAGCTGTCCGAGCTGACTCCCCTTGAGAGCAGAGAGGTTTTATGTGAACAAGCTATGGGGGGAAACTCTGGTGATGTGCCCCTTTAACCAGGTCAGGCTGATGGCTGTAAGAGCTGAAGTACCTGTGAACAGTGTTCAACTGGACTAGCTACCTCAGGGGAACTCCAAAAGCTGCCTGACCCTGACTGGGACTCTGAGTTAGGTACCTCCAGAGTAAGAAGGTTTTTTTACCCTCTTCAATGGGAGTCAGCATGTAACTGTGCTTTTACCTTCCCTTTCCAAGAAAGCTGTAAAAATTGAGAGGGCTTCCTAAATGGATCCAAGGTTGTTCCCCCTCTCAGCTCTCTTTAGTGTAGCCCAGCGCTGTGGGTGCTGACAAGTAACCACCCCACATCCAGCTTCATCCCACTGGCTCATGTCTGCAGCCAGCATCTTTGCAACCCCTCCACCAGGGAGATGGTATCATCCACTTAAACACTCCACAAAACAGAAGATTTGTGTAAATTAACTTAGCAGAAAACCAAAAAGAAACAAAACAAACCACAGAGGATGTGTGGAATAAAGTTGACAATACAGTTGTGGAGGAATCAGGTTGTCCTCAGGTATGGGTAGAGCCTAGGTCACAGCAGGCAGACCTGGGCCTTGTATCCTTTAGCTCTGGAGCTTTTATACTAAAACAGCTTTCCTGCCCCATTTAGCTGCCATGTGAAACATGGAACAAGTTAAACATGACTTGGAGTAGTCAAGCTCACCACTGTGACTCATGTTTTATGCTGGTACAAACAATTGCTGTTGCCCTGGTATAAACACAGCAACAGGAGAGCAGGGGCTTGGCTCAGCCAGCCTGGGTGGAAAAGCAAAAAGCACAAGACAATTCTGTCCTGTACCTCAGGAACACACAGATTCATACTTTAAGAGATGCACTTTAAGCTTCCAGGTACTGTAATTAAAAACAAATGCCTGCACACATCATCCTGCTTGTTATTTTACTAGTGACCGAAGCACCCGAGAAAGCAGAGTCTGGGGTATCAGGGAGATACAGGGCTGGACAGTAAGCACTGGGTGCTGGCTGGGGAGGGGGTGAGCTCTGGGGAGGGCCCAAAGATGCCTGACCCTATCTCAGTTTGTTCTCAAATCTGGTACAAAACAACCTTGTCCTCTGGCAGGAAAGAAAACAGAACAGAACAGGCTGCTGCAGCATCCCACCCCCAAGAGCCACCAAGGACCATGGGGTTAACAGAATACACTGCAGTGTGCTAACATTGAGACTCCAGAGATGATCTGTACAGTCTGTGATGGTTTTTATTAATCCAGTCACTATAACTAGGAAAGTGATCAAGCCCTCACACACACACCAGCCTTCCTGCAGGTCTGACCATGGTGCACTCAACCCAGCAGACAATTATGGCTGTAAACTGTCCCCATTACAACAACACTGCATTTGCTTCTGGAAAGTACACACTTTCTGGGGAAAAAAGCTGCATGGTCGATCCTTATTCCCAATTTCAAGTATCACATCTGACACAGCACCAGATGGAACGGAGCGAGTCTGAGGAGCCATGGAGATGATCCGAGGGCTGGAGCCCCTCTGCTCTGGAGCCAGGCTGGGAGAGCTGGGCTGGCTCAGCCTGGAGAAGAGGAGGCTGCTTCTGGGGAGAGCTCCAAGCCCCTTCCCATCCCTGGAGGGGCTCCTGGAGAGCTGGAGAGGGGCTGGTGCCCAGGGCAGGGAGGGCCAGGCCCAGGGGAACGGCCTTCAGCTGCAGGAGGGGGATGGAGAGGGGCTGGGAGGCAGAAATCCTTCCTGGGGAGGGGGGAGCCCTGGCACAGGGTGCCCAGAGAAGCTGGGGCAGGGTTCAAGGCCCGGTTGGATGGGGCTTGGGGCACCCTGGGCTGGGGGTGGGGGGCAGACATGACGCACTGGGGGGCCCTGAGGGCCCTGCCCCCCCAACCAGGCTGAGGTTCTACGACTCCATAAGCTGCTCCCTCCTTGCACTCCCTGGTTACTTCAGTCACCTCGTCAGGTCACCATGAGCAATACCGGCCTGCGA
>VZTU01018767.1:40741-51005 GCA_013400835.1 Zapornia atra
GCCGCGCTCGGAGCCCCGTGGGGAGACCTCGCATCCCGGCACCGGGAGCCGGGCCTCCCCGCAACCCCCAGACCGGCCCCGGGCCACCGGCCCTAGCGGGTGAGTCGCGGGCGGAGGGCTGGTGCCCACCCCCTCTGCCGCGGCCCGCCCGAGCCCCGCTCGCACCGGCGCACTCTGGGCCGGGCTGCCGGCTCCCAGCCCGGCTTGTTCCGGGCCTCCCGTAGCGCCGAGCTTTGCCCAAGCCATGCTTAGGCTCCGCTTACTGACGTGGGACGTGAAGGACACGCTGCTGCGGCTGCGGCAGCCGGTGGGGGAGAGTTACGCGGCCGAGGCCCGGGCCCACGGTGTCCAGGTGCAGCCGGAGGCTCTCTCCCAGGCTTTCCGGGAGGCGTACGGAGCCCAGAGCAGGCGCTTCCCCAACTATGGCCAGGGCCAGGGCCTCAGCTCCCAGCAGTGGTGGGTCCATGTTGTGAAACAGACCTTCAGGCTCTCGGGCGTGCAGGAGGACAGGATCCTAACCCCGATGGCAGAGAAGCTCTACCAGGACTTCTGCAGCGCCCGTAACTGGGAGGTGCTGCCGGGAGCCATGGAGACCCTGAGGCAGTGCTGCCAGCGCGGCTTCCGCATGGGGGTGGTCTCCAACTTCGACAACCGGCTGGAAAACATCCTCTCCCAGTGCAACCTGCGGCACCACTTCGGGTTCATCCTCACCTCCGAGGATGCAGGCGTCGCCAAGCCGGACGGGAGGATCTTCGAGAAGGCCCTGCGCCTCGGCGGGGTCCCCCCGGAGCAGGCGGCTCACGTGGGGGATGACTACACCCGGGATTACCGGGCAGCCCGTGCCGTGGGCATGCACAGCTTTCTGCTCCGGGCTGTGGGGCAGGACAAGGAGCCAGAGGTGCCCCCTGAGCACATCCTGCCCACGCTCGGCCACCTCCTGGCTCTTATTGAGAAGGGGTAGCTGTGTTTCGGAGGACAACCCACGCTGCTGCTGAGCAGTGGACTGGTCCTGCTGTGGGACTTCTTGCTGCCGGTGGGCAGGGAGAAGAACCGAGGGCTTCAGAGCACAGGGAGCAGGAGCTGTGTTCATAACAATAAAAGGTACCCGAGGCTCAGCATTGCTCTTGCTGTTTGTCACTCTAAAACCACTACAGAAGAGGGTGAGCAGTGCTGGGGATTGGGTCGAGCTGCACTGCAAAAGGCTCATGCCGGGGGTGGGGGGAGGGATAGATGGCATCCCTGTCTTCCTGGCAGTGGTGGCTGGGAGGCAGTCACAGCTGGCTCCTGCTGGCAAACCAGTCTGGATTTGGGGAATTTAACTGAAGTTAATGTATTGCCAATTAACATAAACTTTGCAGCACTGATTTGGGTATAGAGAAATAGAGAAGTTCTGAACAGTTCAGGAACCACCTTTCCTGCCCATCTCCCTGGCTCACCTGCAGTCCAACACCTCCCCTTCCCTCTTGCCCAGCACCAGCTCCCCTGTTCCTCCCAAGGCCAGGAGCAGCCCCGGTTTCTTTCTGCTGTCCCTTGTTTCTTACTCCTCTGCCCTGGCATGGGCTGCTCCATGTGCCGCAGCCCCTCGGGGCGCCCCTGGCCCAATGTGGGTCCCCCACAGTGTCCCTGGACCTCCTTGGTGCCTCTTCCCTGCCATCACTCCTAACATGTCTTAGTACTTCTGTTTTCTCAAGCCCACCATCATGGGGCTGGAAAGCTGCCCTCGTTCAGAGGGTAATTAAACCCATCACCCAGAGCGGCTGCAGGGCCAGGCGTCACCCTGACCCCTGGCGTGGCAAGCACAGGGTGGGTGCAGCCTCAAGGAGAAGGGGAAAGCTGCCATAAAATATGTGAAGAACAGAGGTGGTTTGAAGGACATCTTGTCTGAATGCCACTGCACGTGAGCCAGTAGTGCTACCCGGGCTCCCGTTCCCCATGAGGGTACTGTACAGCACACATACAGTCGCTGGATATACAGCTGGATATTCACCCTCACAGCGAGCACAGTGCTCCCCCTGCTCACTGGACAAGCGAGATGCCCTGGTGTGCCACAGCAAAGACGGGATAGAGGGGCTCCGTGAAGGTCTCCCGGTGGGAGAAGAGGATGGTGCAGGAATCGGGGTCGTAAAACAGCACCTCCCCTCCCGCAAAGTCAACCAGCACCCCGATCTCAGCCGGAGACTTGATCAGCTCCACGGGCTGCGGCTGCCCAGCGTGCAGGAACCTGAACTCCTTGTCGTAGCGTGAGAAGACCCAGGAAGCGGCGTTGAAGCCCAGGCGGACTTCATTGCCAGAGCCCTTCCGCGGCAGGGAGCTGTAGCAAACCCCCAGCTTGTAGGCACAGCTCTTCTCCACGCTGATCCTCCATGCGCAGACCCCCGAGCGGAAAGCAGCCGCAGCCAAAGCGTTGGGCCAGTGGTCAAAGCGCTCGGGGCAGTCCAAGCCCACCTTGGCTTTCTTGGGGCTGAAGGTCAGGGTTTTCTTGTCGTCCGACAGGCTGAGGTGGGGGCTGACAGTTTTCTCGTTGATGTGAATCTCCTGTGAGCCTGCAAGAGAAGCCACACAGTGAGCAGCGACTCAGTGGGCCCGGCCTGAGCAGCCCAAAGAAGTCACCAGAAATAGTCTGTTCCCCTCAGGGAACAGGGGGCTCCAGCTGGGGCTGGACCCGGCAGCTCCCCACAGCATCCCCTCTCCAGGCAGGGCTGGAACAACACAGAGACTCTCCAAAGCCACCAGCCAGGTTCACCAGACACCTCTCCACCCTTGCACTGGGAGTCATAGAATCATAGAATCATCATAGAATGGTCTGGGTTGGAAGGGACCCCATGGATCATAGAGCTCCAACCCCCCTGCCACAGGCAGGGCCACCAACCTCCTGAAGTGGCAGGGAAAATGCTGCTCATCTTACTCTGACCCTGGCCCAAATTCCTACAACACAGGTCTCGTTCATCCTGCTGTTGGGACAGACCCAAACCTAAGCCTTACCCCTTCCCACCCCCACCGTGGGTGGGTAGGACCCAACTTCTCCTCCCCCAGCTGCAAGGGCGCAGAGCTGTTTGCAGAAAACCGGCAAAGCCGGTCATTCCAGACCCAGGAGAACAGCCAGGGCTGGGCAGGGGAAATCCCTTTCCTCCAGTAAAGCCCAAGCCATGGATCAATACACCCAGAGAGCTTCCTGAGCAGGGCCACGACTTGGGTTTGCTGTGAGTTGAAGGGCTGCCCAGCTGCCCCTCTGCTGTAGCACAGACCCAGCGAGCTGAGCCGGGGATGGATGCCTGCACCCACTGGGGTTCTGCTCCACTTCAGACCCATGGGCTGACGGCACCCAGCACTGCTCACCCTGCCCTGGCTGCACCCCCAGCCCCCTCCTAGGGTCTGCAGCCTGAGGGGAGCGCTGAATAAGCACAGAATTGTTTCCCTGGCTCTGTGAATCTGCAAAGCAAAGAGAAGAGGCCGATGCCCAGCTGACTCACCTGCTGCTGGGGAGGCCAAGTTTCTACCTGGGGGTGCCCCTCCTTGCCCTGCCTTCCCCCACCCTCACGTCATTCATTTTAGGGCTCAAACCCCCACAGAAGCAGGGCTGGAGCAGGTGAGTCATTCCCTCTCCCAGCTCTGCTGCCAGCAAGAGCTCCACCATGTCACACCTGCTCTGGCCACTTCCCAGCCACCCTCTGCTCAAGCTGCTGTGCTGCACCCTGAACGGGCTCGTTCCAGAGCCCCAACCTACTCCAGCATCTCCACAGGCCCAGCTCAGCATCCCCTGAGCAGCACCAAGTGGCAGCAGAGCTGGCTGAGGGCTCCCTCCTGCCCTGATGCTCCCTGACAGGAGACAACCACAGCTGAACAATGCGGGGACACACGGCTGTGTGTTAGGTCGAAGCTACTGCAGGCAACAGCGAGCAGAAAGAGGAGCTGAGGCCAGCATCCCCTTCCAGCCAGAGCAGCCAGCCTCGTTCCTTGGATGGTTTATTTCAGAGAGCCCTGCAGCACGCCTGCCCCAACACCGTGCCGTCAGGCGCTGCGGCTGTAGTTACCCACACTGCCTGTCTGCAGCTGACTTTCCAGGAAGCCAAACACCGCTACGAATTCATCGAAAACAGCAGTACAAGACTTTCTTTTCCTCTGCCAGAGGAAGGGCACTGAACCTCAGCCTGTGCTGCACACACCTCGCCTAGGAGCGCTCTGGTGTGCAGGTACAGGTGGTGCCACCCTGCTGACACCCACGTAGCTTCCTTGGGGAACTGTGACTGCAGCAAAGCATCCAAGGGAGGGGTAGTGCTGAGTAATTTAGATCAGCACATTTTCCCACAGAGACAAATGTTTTGTCATAATTAAACCTGCCCTCCAGATATTCCCATGTATTCTGATGAACAATTCCCTCAGGAATTCATCTTCCCCCCCAAATCCATTTCCTCTGTGTACAGCACCCATCGGAGTGGCCTTGCCCCTTCAGAGAGGCAAGGGGTGCTGAGCACATCCACATGGTTCACAGCTCTGACAAGTACCTCTGCGTTAGTTGCAGCACCTTAACTGCTTTTAAAAATCCAAGTTCCCAATCCCAAACTTCCCACATCTGAAATCCCACTCCTCATAGCCAGGTTTGAGCAGCAAGGTGGAACCCAGCCCCAGCCTTGTCCCTGGGGCAGAAGGTCTCCATGGAGCAGCCCAAGGCAGAGGGTCCTCCACGGGGTCTCCAGCCAGCACCGCCACTTCCCTGCTCCCAGCAGGACTAACATGGGTGGCCATGAACCCAGATCCCTCCCAGCACAGTGCCAGGAGATTAACGTCATCACCTGGGTTAAGGAAGACACTGCCAACCCCAAACCTAAGCCACACACACCCCTGGATGCCAAGTGAAGGCATCAGAGGGACAGGGTTTATTTTTGAGAGTGAAATGGAGGGTCTTTTCACTGCCCAGCTCCGAGGTTTTGAGAGGCTGCAGGGCACACCAACAAGGCTGGGGATTTGTTCTCACACCAGTAAACAGGACTGGTACCCGTTCAGCTGCCTTTGGGAGGACAGAGCACCAAGGGAAACAGAACATCAGTGTGTCTTAACGAAAGCTGGGGCCACTGCAGTTAATATTAAATCCCTGAAGCTAGGTCCTGGGTGGACTATGGACTAGGGAGATAAGGGAAGGATATGGCAGGCATCCTCAGCATGCAATTCCATGCTAAATATAACCACAGAAACCCAAACTGGAGTGTGAAGGTAGCACCAACAGACCCATTGGAGTCATTACACCTGACAGGTGCTATTGGGACATGACACTATGGTATTGGGGGAGCAATCCATTAAAAACCATGTCACACCAAAGAGCATAAGGGAAAGGTTTCCTGCACGACTTGACAGCTCTGAGCATCTGCCCAGAGGCTGCCCAAGTTTGACAACATCCAACTGGAGGGGTCTTCAGAGCTGCCAGTGCTCAAAGACTCAAACCAAAGGGAAATCCATCCCAAAGGGAGAGGAGTGACAGAGCTCACAGTGGAAGAAACAAATGATGGTGGTGTCTGGGTCATGGGGATTCTCAGCCTAATGCTGGCAAACACAAGAGAGGTAACAGTCAGAGCACGTGCCTTGGGGGGAGCCTGGGGACAGGGAAAACTCTGAACCCCTCATCAGCACCAAGGGAGAGATGGGCAAAGTCAAAGGTTAACACAGAAGGTTTGGGGAAAGGACACTAGGGACAGAGCACAGGGCAGCACATGGGACAAATGTTACCCAACTGTGAAGGATACCACCACCTCTGAGGAACAAAACCCACACTGGAACACTGGAATGGCGGCCTGGGAGCAGGAGCACACGTTTCACAAGCAGCAATCCAGGCAGATCGCTGCCGGAAGCAGCAGCTCTCTGCAGCCCTGCCCCAAGCCGTCTCCAGCGCCACCCCAGCCTTCCAGCAAGAGCTGAGCCAGAGCACAGCGTCTCTGACAAACCACCAGCTCGTGCACAGCCACAATCTCAGCCCAGGATCAGAAAGCTGCTGCAGTGACTCACTCCTTGCTCCAGCATGTCGGAGCCTCTCACAGGCGCCGTGCGGGCCAGTTTGCCCTCTTTAAAATCAGCATCAGGCCGCTGTTAACCGCAGCACGGGGGGGGGGGCTTCTGTGACAGAGGCCCACAGCAGCAGCAGCTTCACTGCTGTCACCAAGTGACCCAGGAAATAGCACAAGAAACCACGTGAAGTGAATCGACAGAGCTGACAAAAGACACAGTTTTCTCAAGCCCCAGTTTTCACCACAACCAGCTGCTTCGAGCCACTGTCCCCTCTCCTAAACCTCCTACAGCTGCTGCTCCCCCCTGGCTAGGGGATCCAAGCAACTAGCTGGGGCTGGGACCACAGAGGAGGGTAGGATGCCCCATCCTCTGGGCAGGACACAGCATCAGGAGGTTCTGACACAGCATCGGGACGTTTCTTTGGGCACAACATGCAGGAATCCCCAGAGAGCAGGAGGCCTGAGCGAGACTGACCTGTGACGCAGCAGAGAACAGCAGAGGCCCACAGTCGATGCAGCAGCGGACTCTGAACACAGGTCTGATTAAAGTTTAACTTCAGGGACTCCTGTGGCTCTAAGATTCCCTCCGCCACCTCTGTCCTAGCAAAGGAACACAAGAGTTATTTGCAAATACAGTGGCTTACTGAGCAGTGAGGGGAGGTGTTTAAGATCAGTAGGAAGCATGCTGGAGATATGAGCTGGAGCAGTTGCAAGGCGAGTATTTACTGCAGGTAAAATGCACCGGGGGGTCTGGACAAACTCTCTTCCCAAGCGCTACTTTCAGTTGGCTTTGATTGCAGCCCCTTCTGAAGGGACCTCAGCGTTCCCAAATCCCACCCCAGCAGGCTGAGCCAGCAGCCTCCTCACTCAGCAGACACAGCTTAAACGTGTCCAAGAGCGGCCATCGAGGCACCAGAGGAGCACAATGCACTGGCTGCAGTGAGAGAATCAGATTTCCCCCTTCATGGACAAAGCCTCCCTGCCAGAGCGGAGGGGGTAGAGCAGGAGCGCAGGCCGGGGTGCTGGGCTTCACCCAGCACAGTGAGGAGATGGGGGAGCTGCTGGGTTCCTGCAGCCTGCAGCACACAAACAAACTCATGGCTGTCAGGGAAGGCTCCAGCACCGGCTGCCGGTGCCGTGCTGCGGCCAGTTTCTGACTCCCTACACGCAGGCTCCAGCAAACATACTCCTGGAAGCCCTCTGTGTAGTGGAGTCCAATTGGTGCTGCCCAGTGCCCTGGCAGCAGCCAGGGTAATGAACAGCCCAGTGTCACTGCTGGTGACCGTCAGACACACTGACACTGCACGGGGCTCTCCCCAGCGGGCACTGTCCCTGTCCGGGAAGGAGTACGGAGCTCGGGGGTGACATCACCCACGGAGCATTTCCAGGTGCCAAGACTTCTCCCTGCCTCAAGCTGCAGGGTGGCACATGAAGCAGAGACCAGAGGCCACGCTGGTATCTCTGTGCTCAACAAAAGCAGCGTGAGGGAGAAAGAAGGGGGTGGCTCTTGCTGCCCGAGCAGTAGCGCGCTGCTCATGGCCAGAGCCATGGAGGGTGCAGGCAAGCTTGGAGCAGGGGTCAGGGAAAGGACAGGGAGCAGCCAGGTACTAACCTCTCGAAGATCTCTTGTTCTGAACGCTGTGGACAAGGAGAAAGAGAGTCACCACAGCTGAAATCCCACACACAGGCTGGGGCAGAGCAAACCCGGGACCTAGGGAGCACCGTTCTCCTTCCTGACCCAAAGCAACCACTCCTCACCCCAGCGCTGGTCCTGGGGAGTGTCCAGCATCCATTTTCTTCAGCTGTGGCACTTTCCACTGCCTGACCCAGAAAACAAGTGGAAATCTTCTACACCTAGCTAGGGGTGACGTCTGCGTGCCGGTGAGACTGGGTGGCTGGGTGACAAGTAGCTCAAGAAGAGCAGCCTGCCAGGCAGTGTGAGAGCAGAACACTGCAAGCACAGCTGGATGGCCCACCGTGATGGAAACACGTGGGAGAGCTGAGGCAGGTGGGAAGTGAACCCACAAAAGAACCAGCTCTGTGTCCATACCCTCTGGTAGACACCAGCCTGTCTGTATCTGGGAACTTTGGCTGCTGCAACCTGCCTTGCCCCAAGTGTGAAACCCCAGCCCTGAGACGCCCCCTCCTCCCCCACCGCGTCAGGGCACGCTGCAAGAGCATCCTGTGCTCGCAGCAAACCACCACGCAGCTCTCAGAAGTGGCTGCCTGGGTTAGAGGGCCTAGGCAAGAGTCAGAGAACTTCGTGCCCAGTCCCACTGGTTTCTGTACCCACTGGCAAGGGCACGTTCTCAGGGTACAGCTCAATCAGCAAAGTGGTCAGAAAATGTTTGATCTCTGCTCAAATATGAGCTGCAGGGTGCTCTACGTGCCTTTCACTTCCCTGTGACATGACATTTATCAATTCCTGATAGACACAAATACCAGCACCACTGATCCAAGGCGGAGAACATATCATCCTTATTTCCCCTCCACGATGTGGCCAAGTGATAAAAAGGAAAGGGGTGGCCCAAGTGACTGCTGGAAGAGCAGCTCTCAGCTAACAGCTGTCCTGGCTGTCACACTGAAGGGCGCCTGAGCTGGCAGCCTCAAGCAAAGAGCTTGGAGAACTGGGCCTGGGTGGTTCCCAACCTCTGCAGAGCAGATGCTCTAGACACCACTGAGAAACCATGGGGCCTTGTCAGGAAGGAGGGTCCTTGAGCTGGACCTGAAAACGTAGGTCCTGTCCAACTCTGCCTCCTTGCTGCCAAACAGTGTGCTGAAGTCCCTTAACATGCACAATAAAACCATCTAGTGACTCCTGGGCTGGCTGACCTGTCCCCCAGCACAAGGAGCAGTACTCACCACCAAGCTCTGGTCATCCAGGTTGGTGATCACGTCCACCAGGTAGGTCCGGAGGGCAGCCAGCTTTTGCAAAGCCTCACTCCAGTGTGCCTGCTGGGTCAGGATGCTCTGGTGTGCCCGCTCCTCCTCCGTGTGCACCTTCTCCAGCAAACGCTGCTCTTCATTTTCACACGCGTTCCCCACGAAGATCAGCCTCTGCACTACCAGCTCCCGCGCTGCGTTGGCTGCATTCTGCCAGAGCAAGGAGAGAGGAGAAACATCAGCCTTGCTTCAACCCCAGTAAGTGCACCTACCACTTCTACTGGCGTTCTGTGGGCTCAGCTGCTGCGATTACTCTGTTAGTGGAGCCCAAGCTACAGTCATCATCATGATGCAAGCAGAGGGACAAGGACAGCCAGGCCCAAACCTGCCTCCTCGCCAACCTGCAAGGGACCGGAGTCCTGTCCCTCAACAGCTCTTCCTGCATCGGCTGTTAGTGAGAAACAGAGCCACTGTCAGAGCTGTCTTTTGTCCTTGGTGACAGTGAGGCATAAAAAAACAAATCAGGAAGCATTACAGCTGGTCCTGGTGGGATGTTTAACGGCTGTCCACTGACACCAAGGAAATGACGGGCTCTGTACATTCTATAGGCAGATGAAGCAGGAATCGCAGGTGCCCCTGGCACGCCACTTGCACAAGCAGCCAGGTAGGACAGGGACAAGCCCCGCATGCCAGTGAGTCCCTGGAGCTCCACATCCCTGCCAAAAGTAAACAAAGGAGCCTTGAGCCTAGCTCTGTGCCAGGAGAAGGGTCAGGAGCTTACCAGGACGCGCTGGTCCTTGGCGGGCAGCACGCTGTCCAGGTGCCGGGCGATGGCTGCGCTCTGCAGCTGGAGCCGCTCGCACCGGTCCACGATCTTGTTCTGGAAGGCAGAGCAGGGCAGTGGCTGGGCTGAGGGGGCCATGGCGGCCCCAAGCCCCTGCGCAGCCGGCCCCGTCACCCCCATCAGCCCCACACCTCCCTGGGTCCTCGTGTACCACCCCATGGAGAGCCTCCTTCCCCATGGGGGACCCCTCACACGGCCCTGCACTCCACTGCAGGCCCCACAGAGCCCCCACCCCAAGGGGACCCCTTGCGGCTCTGCACCCCAGCGGGGCCCCCCAGAGAAGCCACCTCCTCATGCGGACCCACTCACACAGCCCTGGGACCCCACAGCCCACAGGGACCCCACGGCCCCACACAGCCCCACAGGGACCCCCGCAGCCCCACAGGGACGGCCGCAGCCCACACGGCCCCCCACGGCCCACGGAACTCCCCGGAGCCCGCATACGGTCGCTCTCCCGCCGGACCTCCCTCCGCCGCAGGCAGTCCCACACGGGCCGGGCCTCCCACAGGGCCAGAGGCGCCCCCGAACAGGGTCCCGACCCCGT
>VZTU01018767.1:51111-71717 GCA_013400835.1 Zapornia atra
GTGCGCGGCACGGCGGGTTCGCGGGTTGGGTAGGGCTGGGCTGGGCACTCGCTCCATATCCTTCCCGCGGGGCTGGCTCGGCTATACAGACCCACGCCGCCCCCATAGCGCCCCCAAAGCCTTCCCAGGGGTGCCTCATAGCCGCCCTGTGGGGCTGCCCAGCTGTAGGGACCTGTGCGGGCCCCGTGCCGTGCCCTGGGGCTGCCCCAGCCATAGCGGCCTGGGCTGCGCCGCACCCGCCAGGCTGCCCCACGGCCTGCTTGTGGGGCTGCCCCTGTCTGCAGGGACCCGCTGACCACCCACGGGGCCACCCTGCCTAAGGGACCCACGCTGTTGCCGTGGGGCAACACTGGGGGCACTGGGGGCTGCCCCCTCGTCCTCCAGGAGGGTTGCCTTCCTCTCCCAGGGGGAAAGCCCTGCTGAGATGTCCCTGCCCTCTGGGTTGCAGTGTCCGTGTTCCCTGAGGCAGGCTTCCCTGCGGCCCCGGAACAGGCCCAGGCAGTGGCATGGGTTATTTTCAAAAACCAATTTGGTAAAACCCCATGTTTTCAATTGATGTTAAGCATCTGGGGGGGGGGAGGAGGACAGGACATCCTCCAGCGTGACATTCAGCCTTCCAGAGGGGCAGAGCTTTGTGTGGGTCAGGATCCCTGTGGTGTTGGAGAGCTCTGTGACAGCCAGGCTCGGGGTAAGCATGGAGGGAACCTGTCTGATAGCAACACACACATCCTGCTGGAACGACTACCTTTCCCGTTCAGGATTCAGAAAAATCTCTTCCTTGTGGTGGGCAAGAGGCAGGAGGAGAGCATGGCTGGACATGAGATGACTCCAGCCATGCCAGCAGTGCCCTGCCTTGTTCCAGCGGGGTTTGAGCTGATGGGGCCATCACATACACAGGGAAACTAACTGCTGGTTGGGAGCCACAATAATCACTGTCATTAACAAAGCAGAATTTACCTCTTAGGGTTTTTTCCTAGAATCTTGTTTCCCAGGATAAACAGCTCCCAGGGCTCTCACACAGCTTTGTTCCTCACATACTGACACAGTGTGGACACCACGTCTGACTGGAAGCAGTAAAGTGCCAAATTATCTCTACCCCTCAGCTGTGAGAGTGACCACTCTCACAGAACATGCAATCTCATGGATAGAACAGGCAGAGATTACCTGGGCATTGCTAATTGCTAATCACAAAGGCCGTCAGGGTAAAATTAGAAAGGGAACGTTCCATAGAACCCCCCCTGCCCCCACCTGGTGCTGAGTGCCTGCAGTGTTTGGGTTTCAGGTTTTTGAGGGCAGAGCCTCAAAGCAGGTTTCTTTCTTTGCTGGAGCAAGCAAGTGGGGTGGGGTTTTCCTGGGTTTTGTTAGCAAAATACTACTGACCCAGAAGACGGGAGTGCTAACAGACACCAAGCACAGGCTAAATCCAATTAGTGTGTCTTGAGCTGAGAAGAAGCCAATTACTGAACGTGGCAATTCACTGTCACTGAAACTGGCTTCTGCTCAGTCTGTGACCCAGAAGGGTAAGAGGGAGGGATACTGCCTTGGCCCCAGCCCTGCTCTGCCAAAGGCTCCTGCACCCGGACAGAGGCTCCTGAGGGTGCTGGCTGTCATGATGCCACTCATGAGGGATGTCCTGGGATGGGGCAGGCTGGACCCAGCCTGGGCAGCAGGAAGATTTTTTGGTGAAGGCATCTGGGTTATGAAGATGGTCCGGTCTAGCCTGGACCTGGGGTTGGAGTTTGGACATAGCAGCTGCTGCTCCTCAGCCTATGGAAAGGCCACTTCAAGCTTTACGTTAAGCCAGGCTGGTTCAGTTAAGTTTGGGCTGCCTGAGACTGCAGTTTTCTTGGTCTGATGACACCATCCCACCAGTCAGCTGGGCCAACATCAGTCTGAAGGCGTTTGCATTCACCAGAGAGCAGGATCTGTGGGCAATACAGAACTGAAGGGCAGATACTGGAGAAAGAGGAGGTGTGAGGCACTAGAAGGGTTAGACACAGTAGCTCCAGCTCTATTGTGGCCTCACCGAGCCTGGATATTTTTAAAGCTCAGCTGTAAGGTCTCAGGAACCTCACCTCTGAAGCTGGCTCTGCTCTAAGCAGAAACCAGGGACCTCCAGATGTCCCCTTCTCTCAGGGGGGACCTTACTTCCCTTACTCCAAACAAAGCTCAGGTGTAGATAACATGTTATCTGAGGCAGAAACCTCTCTGGATTCCTGGTAACGCTGCATCTCTTCCCATGCAGGTCACGTCCTGGCAGCAGGTGCCTGTGGTGCTGATGTGATGCTGGAGCTGTGCTGGGCTGTGGGGCTATGGGGACACTGCAGAGCAAGATCCGCTTCCACACCTCCAGATACAGGTAAAGCAACCCCAGATGGCCACGTCTCAGTTAATGAACCAGTAATGAGAGTGAGGAGAGGACAGAGCAGGGAGCCCAGCGAGCACATGGTTTTAGTTTCATTATTGGCTGTATGAAGCAGATTCTCATTTTTGACTGTTGCTTCTACAATCTGCTCAGCTCCTTTGGGGGACTGAAACCTGAACAGTGGCCAGGCAGGTAAACACAGCCAGTGCTCGTGCTCTGGGATGGCTGAGGCACTCAAAGCTCCCAGCTCCAGGCACCTTGGCCGTGCCATAGAGCTGCCTGCAGCTCCTGGCTCTCTCTGCCTGCTGCAGGGCCGGTGGCTCCGGGGAGGAGACGGGACCTGCTGGAGCCGTTCAGCGGCGCGGCCCTGCGCACGCCGATGCTGTCACTTCAGTGGCTGCTCTCCAGCCAGACCTGTGTGTGTCAGGAGGAAGGGATAAGGTGAGGAACCCCCTGCCACAGCGCACAGAGCAGCCACAGGTCGGGAAAATGTGGTTTAGGTGTGAGCTGTGAACATTTCTGGGAGTGATGGCAACATTGTTACTTCCTGAATATAGAAAGAAAAGATAGCCTTAGGGTGAGGGCACGTTCAATCCCAGAATCACAGGGGTTGGCAGGGCCCTGGAGAGCTCCTGGGGTCCAAGCCCCTGCCAAAGCAGCTCCCCAGCTCATATTGCACAGGGCGGCGTCCAGACAGGGCTGGAATCTCTCCAGAGATGGAGACTCCACACCCCCTGGGCAGCCTGTCCCAGGGCTCCCTCACCCTCACTGGGGAAAAGTTCTGCCCCAGGTTGCTCTGGAACTTCCTCTGCTCTGACTTGCAGCCATTGCCCCTTGTCCTGTCCCCACAGACACTGAGAAGGGGCTGGCCATCTCCCCCTGCAGCCCATCCTGAAGATATTGATAGACATTAATCAGGTCCCCCCTGAGTCTTCTTCTCTCCAGGCTGAACAGCCCCAGCTCACCCAGCCTTTCCTCACAGGGGAGATGCTCCAGGCCCTTCATCATCTCTGTAGCTCCTCTGGACTCTCTCCAGGAGATCCCTGTCTGTTTGATCCCAGGGAGCCCAGCACTGGACACAACACTCCAGGTGGGGCCTGCCCAGGGCAGAGTAGAGGGGGAAATCAAATTTTATAACCCCTCTGGAGCTCTCCTCACATCAGCTGCTCTCACCCAGGCTTGGAATCACTGTGCTGGCCCTTCTCGTACGTCACATAGCAGTGGATGGGCTCGAAAGACACCTGCATGTGCTGTAGAGCCCAAAACCTGAGGAGCCTGTTCCCTGGGCAGGCCTGGGCTGTGCAGGGGTCTGGGTGTAACGAAGCACAGCGTGCTGCTGCTGCACTGCTGACACCTCTCCCTGCTCCTCTCCCTGCTCCTCTCCCTGCTCCTCTCCCTGCTCCCTGGCAGAGCGTGGCTGTCTGCAGCTGGAGATCTGGGGCGGCGCTGCGGCGGTTCCTGGGGCATGAGCGGGAGGTCACCAAGGTGAGTAATGCCTGCTGGGGCTCAGTGGGGTCTGCTGTACCCCTCAGAAACTGGGGAACCAGGAGAGACAGAGGGATGCTTTCTCATCCACAGAAGGTTGCCAGGGATACAGAAAGCACCGGGTTTTTCCCAAGGTCCCAGCTGATGCTTTGCTGCCCAGGGAAGCAGCACAGTGGTTGCATCCAGCTCTGGAGCCTTGGAACCTGCTCATCTTCTCTTCCCAGAGACAGTCAGGAAAATTCAGGATGAAGCACTACATCAAGTTGTTGACTGAGAGCTGCTGTTGACTTTTCCTGGGGTCTCATTCTGTCACACCCCTTGTTATTCTACCAGCCAGTATTAAACACCAGCTGAGTGAGCTGGCAGCAGAGTCTTGAGGCTGGTTTGGTTTGGTTTGGTTTGAAATGGCTTGGAGGTGGCAGTGCTGAGGCACTGCCAGGCTGACTCCTGTTCCTGCCTCTGCTGGCAGAGGGGTTCCAAAGAATGTTTATCAGTACAGTGATAGGGGCTTTATGTATATAAATGTAAAGTCACTGGCAGAGGTGACTTTATATATAGAAATCTTTATATCTCTCTCTATATATATTCATATATATATAACAAATCCATGATAGGTGCATATATATAGAGATATATAAAAAATAATATGTATATATAAGCATCATGGATTTTTTTATGTATATGAGCATTTTATATATATATATATATATATATATATATATATATGGACCAGGGATATATATGTGTGTATGGACATATATATATATAAGGACCGGGGGGCTTCCATTTTCCTCCTGATATTGCAAAGCCAACACACTCCTTGGAGAGCAAAGGGGGTGTGTATGTGTGTGCATGGGGGGTACTGCAGTGACAAAGGGGGCTGTGCTCATCCCAGCACTTGAAGCACACTCATCATTTGGGTGCTTAGGGAAGTTTTTCTTGTGAAATTAATGGCTCTGGGAACACCCACCCGCTGCCCAGCTCCCTGAGGTGCCGCTAGCGGGTGGCACAGCCTGGCAGCCCCACCACGGCCACGCTCCAGGCTGCAGCACTGACACACAGGCTGAGCTGCTGCCCCCAGCCCCATCGCAGTGTGGTTTGCCCATGGCTGGGAGCTGGCAGGGCAGCAGCAGGAATCGCAGCGTGAGCATCGGGCACATCCAGCACGGGGAACAGAGCCTGAGGGTCAGGCTCTCATCAGGCTCCTCTTGGGCTCTGGGACAAAAGCCAGAGTGGTGTGCACTGCCCGTGCATGGGAGGGGAGGCTGACTGCCTTTTCACCTTGTCCTTGCCAGGTCACCTCTGCCCGTGACTCAAGCAGAGTCTTCAGCGCGTCCCGGGACAGGACGGTGATGATGTGGGAGCTTCACGGGCCGTCGGGGCCAAGGCAGCGCTTCCCTGGGCATGGGCTGGTTGTTACAGGGCTGGCTGTGAGCCCAGGTGAGGGACAGCACGCCCCCCACCCCAGGGATTCCTTGGCAACATTGCTGATGCTGTTTTTGACGTTAACTTGTGGTTGCAGATGCCTCCCACCTGTGCACAGGTTCACGAGACAACACTGTGTGCAAGTGGGACACCGAGACCGGAGAGTGCCTGGGCAGAGCCGCTATCTCCAGGAATCTGGTAGGAGCTGCTGGTGCCTCACATCCTCTCATGGCACCTCGCTGCTGCTCGGTTATTTCACCCGCAAAG
Source organism: Zapornia atra (assembly GCA_013400835.1). NCBI lineage: Eukaryota > Metazoa > Chordata > Aves > Gruiformes > Rallidae > Zapornia > Zapornia atra. The sequence continues at coordinate 56,654 of VZTU01018767.1, forward strand.
CCATGTCAAGCAAACTTGCTCTGAGTTTGGTGCAGCCCCTTGGGGCCCTGCACTGGGGGAGACCAAAGCTAGAGGCTGGTTACTGTTCTCCAGGCAACAAGAAATCCAGGAGCACAGAGATACCAAGAGACACAGGGCAATCCATCCATGCGCCAGCTCAGAGCTGTGTGAAGCATGTTGTGTAGCAGGGGGCTGCATTCTGCTTCACACCAGCCCAGTAGAGAAGCTGGCATGGGTACCATGCCCTAGCCCTGTGGAGCTGTGGGCACTTCCCTGCCTGAGATAGCCCCCAGTAACCACGCTGGGATTGACCCCCAGTAGGGGAGCAGCATTGGTGGGAGGCAGAATAAAAGCTTCATCCAGCATTTCCTGCTCCCAGCCCAGCAGGAGGAAGGAGAGGATGGGAGGTTGGCAGCTGTGGATCTGCAGGCAAACACCAGCCTGGGTTGTACACAGAGGCAGGCTCCTGCTCATCCTTCCCTCTCCACAGGTCACACATCTGTGCTGGGTTCCAGGGGAGCCGTACGTCCTCCAGACCTCAGAGGATAAAACTGTCAGGTACGTTCTGTGTGTGGCTGCAGAGCAGGGAGCTACAGCCTGGGGCACACAGGGATTACAGACGGTGCCAGGGCACAAGGGGCTGTTTCAGTGGTTGTTTGTCCTCACCAGTTGGGTCCCATACCCAGCTAGAAGCCATCTTCCAGCCCATCTGGGTCTTGGAGCATGGTCTCTTGCCCGGGGAGGGCAGTGTGGGGGCTCTCCTGGCTGTCAGCAGCTTTGTGGGATGACTGCAGGTAAAAAGGGGAGTTAAAGAGATCTCAGCACAGCTGAAAGAGGTCTCAGCACAGAGAAATGCCAGGATGCAGAGAGAGCTGGGGGAGGCTGGCTTGTGGGGAGCGAGGAGGGGGCCTGCCCGAGGGGTGGCAGCAGGGGCAGAGCGTGCGAGGGGGTGGCTGGGCACGGAGGGGAGCTCATTGCAGCAATGATCCATCAGCATCCCTCCCTCCTGTTCCTTCCAGGCTCTGGGACAGCCGGGAGCTGCAGGTGGCACACACCTTTCCAGCCAAGCGGCACATCCAGACGTGCTGTGACGTGAGCCAGGACGGGCGGTACTGCCTCAGCAGCAGCAGCGGCTCCTCTGGGGAGGGTGCTGAGGCCACTGTGAGTTTGCTGGGCAGCAAATCCTGCTTTTCCTGGATTTTTTTCTCCAATATCCACAGCTTACAGCAGAGGGGAGCAGGTCAGCGCTCAGGGATTTGCTTGCTCCCATCGCATTGGACGTACACTGGTGTCACCAGCCAGGGCCAGATCTCCATCTCTTCCTTGCCTGTTCATTTGAATTTCACTTGTTCCTCTGCTCAGGGAATCTCTGAGCAGATACTCGTCCTGCTGAGAGCACTGGGGTCTTGGGGCAGTAATGGCATCGAGGGGTGTGAGGTTCTTGCAGGGCCCCTTCCTCGAGGGGTTTCCAAGCTGGGGGTTCAGTCCTGCAGGTTCTCAGCCCTGTGTGTGAGCACCAGGAGGATGAGACCATCGGTGCCAGGGAGAACAGGGCCAAGGACAGGGGCAGGCTGGAGGTGGGGTTATCTGCCAGCATGGCCTTACCCCACCAGCTCTAACAGGTGCGGGCACACACTCTGATAGTCACCCATAGTGAAACTCCTTCAGGGTTTGAAGCTCTCCAGGACTCTCTCTCAGGCTGGAAAGATGGGCCTGGGGGAACCTAATGAGGTTCAACACTGCCAAGTGTCAGGGGCTGCACTTGGGCTGGAAGAATCCCAGACACAGATACAGGCTGGGAGAAGAGCTCCTGGGGAGCAGCCCTGCTGAGAAGGACCTGGGGATTGTGGTGGACGAGAGACTGAACATGAGCCAGCAGTGGCTCTGGCAGCTCGCAAGGCCAATGGGATCCTGGGCTCCATCAGCAGAGGGGTGGCAGCAGGGACAGGGAGGGGATTGTCCCTCTCTGCTCTGCCCTGTGAGGCCCCAGCTGGAGTCCTGTGTCCAGAGCTGGGGCCCCCAATACAAGAAAGATGTGGGGCTGTTGGAGAGGGTTCAGAGGAGCCACAAGGATGATTAGAGGGCTGGAGCACCTGCCCTACAAAGAGAGGCTGAGGGAGCTGGGCTGGGTCAGCCTGGAGAAGAGAAGGCTGTGGGGGGACCTCACTGCAGCCTGCCAGTCCCTGAAGGGAACTTATAAGCAGGGGGGGATTCAACTTTTTAAAAGGGCAGATAATGGCAGGACAAGGGGGATGGATTAAAGCTAAAGGAAGGAAGGTTTAGATTAGATATTAGGGGGAAGTTCTTTGCAGAGAGAGTGGTGAGGGGCTGGAACAGGCTGCCCAGAGAGGGGGTGGGTGTCCCATCCCTGGGGGTGTTCAAGGCCAGGTTGGATGGGGCCCTGGGCAACCTTGTGTAGCTCCAGACCTGGAGGTTGGTGGCCCTGCCTGTGGCAGGGGGGTTGGAGCTCTGTGACCCTTGGGGTCCCTTCCAACCCAGACCAGTCTGTGATTCTATGATTCTATGACTCTGAGCATGAGACAAAGGGGTTGCTGGCCAGGAGCTCTTTATCCAAACCCATCTTCCCTTCGTAGTAAGAGCTCCATGCAGGCGTGTGGCAGCACCAGGGCCCGAGCTCTGAGCGCTGCCTGTGGCCCTGCAGCTGTGGGACCTGCGGCAGACGAGGGGCCGAGTGCGCGAGTACAGCGGCCACTTCCAGACCACCACGGCCTGTGTTTTCCTGCCCCGGGGCCCAGCTCCCACCCCCAGCATCGCCACCGCCTCCTGGGACAGCACAGTGAAGGTCTGGGACAGAGACACTGGAGGTAAGGGAGGGTCCTGCCCCTCAGCGTGCCTCACCCCGGGGTAACAAATCGGCTTCCTTTCCTTCTGTCTCCTGGTGGCAGGGGGAACCAGGAAACCGGAAAGCTCTGGGCTGTGCTCTAATCCGGGGCAGGGTAGGATGGAGATAAACCCCAGAGCAAACCCAGGGCTCTCCTTGCCCTCCAGCTAGGGAGGGTGCTTGGGTACACGGTAGCTAGATGGCTTCTAAAGGACTGAATGAAAGGACTGGTGATCAAAATCGAAAAGCACAGAGACCAGTGGGAGTTGGAAGGATGAGACGTGCTGGAGGGCAGAGGGCTGGCCAGCAGCTGCCCTCCCCTTGGTCTCCTCTGGAAGAGGCAGGGTGGACACTTGCAGGGTTAACCCCACTTGCCGGAGGCCCTCTACCTGCCAAGCCCTGCCACAGCAGCAGGGTGTGGGGGCAGAGCTCTCTTGGAGGCCATTCAGATTCACAGACGCGTGGAATGCAGCAGCACCCGGCAGCGTTAGACACTCCCCTGGCCAAGCACCTCTCCAAACACACTCACTTAACAGGACAAAACCAGAGACCCGATGATGCCCCACGGACAAGCTCTCACCTTGCTTCACTTACCTGTCCTGTCACACAGTGCCTGAGACGCCACAGGGTTGGCAGCACCTTTGTTTTGATCCTGCTGCCTACACAACCAGGCAACCTCTGCAGCCCTCAGCCTTAACTCAGGCGCCCTTGGAAGGGTTAAGTCACCATGAGAGGCTGTTGTCCATACCAATGGCATGTTGGGAATGCCTCCAGGTCAGCCTTACAGCTCTGCCCAGGGGCATCTATCTGTCTCTGCTTCCTCTCCAGGGACAGGGCAGAGCCTGACACCAGCCCAGACTCCCATGAGCCAGCCACTGCCTGGCTGGGCAATGCACTGATCCCCATGGGGCTTATGGGGGTGGAGGGGCTCTCCTCTGGAGAGCACAGCCTGATTGATGCCCTTGGACACTGGTCTGGGACACCCTCCTCGGTGCAGATGGACACATGTGCACAGCCAGGAGGTTGGTGCTGTCACCTCTCCTGCAAAGCCAGACTGCAAGAGTTGGGTTTGTTCAGCCTGGAGAAGGCTCTGGGGAGACCTACTTGCAGCCTTCTGATACTTAAAGGGTCCTGCAGGAACATGGGAGAGAGGCTGGTCACCAAGGAGTGCAGGGATGGGCGATGGCCTCAAGCTGAAGGAGAGCAGGGTTAGGAATTCTTCACTCTAAAGTGGTGAGGCCCTGGCACAGGGTGCCCAGAGAGGCTGTGGAGCCCCATCCCTGGCAGGGTTCAAGGCCAGGTTGGATGGGGCTTTGGGCATCCTGAGCTGGGGGAAGGGTGTCCCTGCCCAAGGCCGGGGGTTGGAACTGGATGGGCTTTGAGGTCCCTTCCAACCCACAGCATTCCCTGGTTCTTTGCTCATGTCTCAGCTCAGCAAACCAAGTGACTCCTCTCCTCCCTTCCCAGCCTGCCAGGCCACCTTGTGCCTCGAGGGGTCGGGAGCCCTGTCCTCGCTGGCCGCTTGTGACAGCTCCACACTGCTCTGTGCCAGCTCGAACTCCGGAATCCACGTCCTCTGCCTGAGTGACCACACAGACCTGGTGCTGGAGGAGGTGGCAGCGTTTTGACCACAGTGACCTTCCCAGCTGAGCCTGCCCTGCCAGGGGATGCGACTCCCCAAGAGCTTCTCCTGCCCACGCACCAGGAGACTGCGCCTGATGTATCTGACCGGGGGGCTGGGGGAGTTACGGGTCTGGGTCTGGGTCTGGGGTGGCAGCAAGGCCCTAGAGCTGACAGGAAAAAAGCCAAACCCTGGGTGCACTCAGGCCAAGTTCTACTGAAGGAGCTGTGGGTGTTTTGTTCACAAAACCTCCACGCAGAGACGCTGGGGATGAGGGAGGAAGAGGGAGCTGCAAGAAGCCCAGGGCAGTGCTGAAGGATGCCAGGGCACAGGATAGGGATGCTCAGCCTCCCACCCTTGCCCCAGCTGAGAGGGGCTGAACAGAAGGGTCTGAGCACGTGTAGCTGGGTGCCTGGGCTTCTGCACAAGGAGACTGTGATTAAAGATTTGTCTGGGGGGTGCTGGCCTCTTGTCCTACTGCGCTGACCCTGGGAGTAGGTAAGAGCACAGGGCAGGGGGCAGCTGCTACTGGAGAGGAGAGCCAGGAGAAAAGGAACTTGTGTGGGGGTTTGGTGTGGCACGTTCCCCAGCGCTCACGCCCCAGGAACAGGGACAGCTCCTGGGGAGATGAAGTGGTCTTTCCCTTTGCTGCTGAAGGTTTCTGACCAAGACAGCAAATAAATCAGAGTGCATTGTGAAGTACCTGTAATTTCTCTGCTCCTTGGCAGACCCAGAGCCTGGGGTGCACGTTCCAAATGTTTTGATTTTTCCAGAACACATTTGCACAACTTCAACCTAAAGCACAAACAGCAGGTAAGAAGGTTCCCTACAGCACGAATTGGAACAAGGCAACCTACAATGAAATAGCTGCCTTCCCATCACCTTGGGTAGGCAAAAACTTCTACAGGAGGCACCTACGTGGCTTTAAAACCCCCAGTTCCTGAGACAGCTCAAGGAGCTACATTGTGAGATGGGCTGAGGTCACACAGGGGAGAGAAAAACATCCCTGGCCTTTGTGTGCGCTCACAGGGGATGTAAAAGGGGCACAGCCCTCTGCTGAGCGACCGCCTCGGCAAAGGCAGAACCAGGGCACCACGTCCCTCTGACACTGACAGCCAGCTGCTCTCTGAACACAAACAGAGTTTGGAGCCAGGCTCCCACCAAAGGCTCCTGGGCAACGGGAGGGAAGAAGGGTGACAACAGAAGCCACACCGCACACTGTACCCGAGGGTTTAAAACAGGCTGGAGAGAACCTGTGAGCTTGGAGGGGAGGTGGAGGCAGATGTATCCTCTCCAGATTACAATGGAAAGGCAGCAGCTGCAGTACAGGAACTGCCCTATAGAGTGGAAAAACTTTACCCAAGATTGGACTCCAACCAAGCCCTGGCAAACACAGGTGCTTCAACACCACCTCAACCCGTGACCAGCCAGTGCCCAGAGCTGCGGCGATGCACCCTGCGGGAGCCGACTCCTTGTTCTCATTCCCCTTTAATATAAAAACCCCAAGTCTCAGTTGAAAGCCACTAACACCTCTGCTCCAGCTCACCAGCAGCACCTCTGGGCTACTCTGCTGTCCACAGCTTGAAGGTTCTGTCATAGGAGCAGGTCGCTATCAGCTGCCCATCGAGGGAGATATCCAGCCCCATCACCTTTCCCTCGTGCCCAGCCAGTGTCTTCAGAGGGGACCAGCCAGGGTGAGTCCAGATCTTCGCCGTGTTGTCGTAGGCGCCTGTGAGCAGGAAGTTCCCGTGATTGGCTGCAACACAGGGTGAGGAAAAGGGGACAAGTGAGAATGGCAAATAAAACCATGACAAATCTCTGCCAACCAGTCCAGGCCTTCCTGACTCGATGTGGTTTTGAGCCAGCTCAGCTCAGGTGAGGTGGGGATAAGGAACCCCGGACAGGAGGTACTCACGTTCAAATTTCACCCCGGTGACCAGGTTCTGATGGGCAGGGATGGTGTAGATGCACTTCCTCTGGCGGAGGTCCCACACCTTGCAAGTGTTGTCACCACTGCCGGTTGCGACGTGGTACCTGCCCAAGGGTGGGGGGAGAACACGTCGTTGGGGCTGGGGTTTCTACTCATGGCTCCCACGCAAACCACACGAGTTCTTTTCTTACCCATTTGGGGAGAAATTGACCCCATAGATCTCCTTCAGGTGGCCTTCCAGAAACATGATACAGCGTCCCGTGCGCAAGTCCCACACCCGGCCAAAAGCATCCAGTCCCCTAGGGAGAGAGGGAACCCGCACGTCACCCATGGGACAGCTCGGTGCGCTCAGCCTCCCCCATGGGAACCAGCCCTCCTACTCACCCGGTGCCAGCCAGAGACCCATCGGTGTGAAAGGCGATGTCATAGACCCCTTTGCTGTGCCCCTCCTGATGGAGGATCTCTTCCTGGGCTTCCAAGTCCCACAAGCGCCAGGAGTGGTCATAGCTGTGAAAACAAAGCCCTTGTCCAACAGCACATCTCTCCAAGGAGTCTAACAGGGGACTTCACTAACTCTGTGGGCGTTTTATTCCCAGCTGGAGACTAACAGGGGGCCTCCCAAGAGGGGCAGGGAAAGGAATCCCAACGAGTGCTGTTATTTGCATGGCAACAACCCGGCCGCCGTCACCACCAGGCACCCCGTGTCCCGGGGTCACTGGCCGGGCAGCGATGGGCAGGGTCTCCAGGTGAGTAACGAGCTCTCCGTACCAGGTGGTGCCCAGGAACCTCCCCGACGGGTGCCACATCACGCGGGCCACTCGCATGCTGTGTCCCTCGATGTCTGCCACCGGCTCATCGCTGGAAGACAGGCACAGAACCCATGCACACGTGGTGGGTGGCCCTGGCTGAGCCGCCGCAAGCATCACGAGCACAGTGAGAGCTGCTAATTAAACACAGGGCAGGGAAACCAGAGCTGTAACTGACAGCTGAATGCTGCCTTCTGTGCACAGGGCCAGAGCTCTGAGCCAAACCCCTTTATCCAGCTTCCTGTTGGTTACAACGTTACTTAAAACTTGATATTATATACTTGTGTTTCCTGAAAATTAACAAGTTAGAGTGCTTGTTAATGGCACCTGGAAAGCAGTAACAGCAGAAACAAGCTGCAGGCTCCCTGCACAGCTGGAGTCTTACTGCAGCTACACGGAGCACATCCTGAACTACCACAAACGCAGCTGTCCCGACGAGCCGCGGGGCTGGCAGATGTCCCAGCATCCCAGGCAGCAGGTTGGGGGCCTTCAGCCAAGGACCTGAACAGCATTCAGAGCTTCTTCCAACTAAAGAGACTAATTAATGACCTGTCCCTTCACACAGGCATGCTTCTGCAATTAGAAACAGTGCCTTTGGAGGATCTCAGAGCCACCTGCCTCCTCCTTGGGTGCTTTGCAGGGCTTCACTTCTCTAGGTGGAGGTGCTAGAGCTCAGTACCTACATCACACTCATCTTCACAGGCCTGAGAGAAATGCTGTGCGTCTTCCAAAACTACCCTGTGTGACAGAGCCACCTGTTTTCCTGACAGGATGAAGCTGTGGTGCACGACCGTGTGCTTGGCCAGTCCCTCTCAACACTGGGGCTTCCCAGGAGCTCAAACCTTCACTTCCCAACAGCCAAGAGGGGGAATTTTCTCCTAAGTTTAGAGCGAAACAATCTCCAAATCTTCCATCCATCACCCAGAGCAGTTCACCAACACCCAACAGCAAGTCTGACTTTATTCTTTTCAGACAATTTCCCCTCACCTTAATTCCCCTAATCTCAGTGACCTCTCTGCTGAAGGCCAGGAACTGCACTGGTGTAACTACAAGAAAAGGTTCTATCTGCAGGAGGATGGGAAGTGTCCAGTATTTAATAACACAAAATAAACCCCAACACAAGGCAGCAGCTGCACACAGCAGGCACAGTTCTGACCTTTCAAGGCTCCAGAGCTTCACAGAACCATCAGCAGCACAGGAGGCCAGGTTAACATCCTTCTTGTCTAGGGAGACAGTGGCTTTGGGATGGAAGACTATTGCTCCTACGTTGGTGCTGTGTCCTTAAGAGAAAGGGAAAATCCAGACTCAGTGTCTGCCACAGACCTCAGCCAATTCTTCAGAAAAACAGTACTTCTTCATTACTAATTAGTCAGGTACCAGCAAATGCTTCCACCAGGTCCCCTCCCACGTGGGTGAAGTCACATTGTAACTACAGACACATCTGTCCTGCAAACAGCTAAACTGCAACCCCAGCACTACCCACTTGAGAGTATCGAACACCAAGGTTTATAACCCTCAACACACAGTGAAAATTCAACATCCAAACCAAGAGATTTGATGTCACATTAGTATTTAGTCAAAGTTGTGAGTGCTGTTCAGAGCAGATCACTGCTGATAAGTGGCCTGGCCCAAAATGCTGATATTTGGCTCAAAATATCTCAAATCTGGTTTTAAAACTAAACAAGAACATCGTTCAGAAACAAGCTGGGGTCTTGGATTTAAGAGAAAGATCAGAACTTCTCTTGATGGTAAGACATGCCCATGTTCCACAAGGCCAGTGATGCTCTTCCTAGACCAAAGTTTGCCCACAGAACAGCACGCTTTGAGCCACAGAGTAATTCAGAGATGGGAACTCAGGCCAGAGAGGAACAAAGAACCAAGCTGAGAATCTCAGCAAGAGCTGCTCTCTACCTCGTAAGGTGTGAACCAGGTTGCAGTCAGGCACAGACCAGAGCTTGCACAATCCACTCCTGTTGAAGACAAGAAGCAGATGTAGCAGGAACATCAAAGAAGGGATCAAACAGAGCTGAGAAACCATGCTGGGGGGGTTCTCAGCAGGTAAAATACTGATGCACTTCAGGCAACCAACCATGGGGACTAACGGACTCAGATTCAAATCCCTGCTAAGGTCCTCAGTGGGGTGCAGAGAGCTCAGAATAGGAAGACAAAGCGTTTCTGAACTCCCACGACTCACTGACCTCCAGGAACACCCCTCTCCATCACCCCCATGTCTCCCAGCACCTCAAGCAAAGCTGTAAACGTACCAACAGGCCGTGGCAAGGAGTTTGGAGTTGGGGCTGAAGTGGCAGTAGGACAGCGGGCGGTCGTCTCCAATCTGGCTGCAGAAGTTATTCAGGGACTGGAACCAGATATGAAGAGAACAATTAATGAGTCAGGTACCAACGACCAAGGGGAAGCCCTGGCCAAAGACTGAGATCAATCAGCTTCTTCAAAGGGCAGACAATGGCAGGACAAGGGGGATGGAGTGAAGCTGTGGGAGGGAAGGGGTAGATGAGATATTAGGGGGAAGTGTTTTCCAGAGAGAGTGGTGAGGGGCTGGAACAGGCTGCCCAGAGAGGGGGGGGGTGCCCCGTCCCTGGGGGTGTTCAAGGCCAGGTTGGATGGGGCCCTGGGCAACCTTGTGTAGCTCCAGGCCTGGAGGTTGGTGGCCCTGCCTGTGGCAGGGGGTTGGAGCTCTGTGACCCCTGGGGTCCCTTCCAACCCAGACCAGTCTGGGATTCTATGAAGGAGGCAAATATATATAGGAGAAGTCAGAGGCCTTTGGAAAGTCACTTTCAAAGGGAGGAGCTACCTTTGCACCACTCCAGCTCCAAGCAGGAGGCCCACCAAGCCAGCCTGACCCATATGGCTGGAAGCCAGTGCAGCCCTGGGGCACAGCTTTGCTCTCAATGCACCCCTGTGGTACTGGCCCCCAATAACCCCACAAGCTTGCTTCACAGTGACAGCTCTGACAGAGAACTCAGTGAATACAACCAGAGATGAGGGCAGGCAGTGTGGGGCACTGAGGGGAGAAGCAAACCCTCCACAGCTAACGCCTCCGGGTGTGAACAGGATTAGAGAGGCAGCACACTGTGCTTGGGCCTTTCTGTTCAGTGGAGCTGGCTCAACATGCTCAAAAAGGGCGTCCTGGAGTCATCTAAAACACACCCTGCACCACTGCCTTGGTTATTATTTCCCTTGGGTTTCTGCCCTAGTGACCACTGTGCAGGAAGAGGGATGTGAGCAGCCCCTTCCCAGCCAGCTAAACCTGTGACAAAGCCAAGACTAAATTCCCTCAGCTTAACAGGCAAGGGGCAAGGCAATGCAGGGACGTCTCTTCCCCCCTCTGAATCCCCAAAGAAAGCTAGAACACACTCCAGGCACAGCACAGGGTGAGAGAGAAGGAGCAGGAGTGTCAGTGCATCAAAGCAGGTGCCACGGGGCAGCACCTCTGGGCAGCTGATCTCCTCCTGCTCTCTTTGGAGGATCAGCAAAAGGTCCTGCCAAGAGCAGCAGAGCTGATGCCAAACCCACCCGCAGGGACTTGTGTAGCTCCTGTCTCTGCGACGTCCTGGTTGCCTCTGGAATCTCTTTGAGCAGCCGGGCTTCTTCCAGCCGCTTCGCTGCCCTGTGTGAAGAGGAAAAGGGGAGTCACAAGCCCTCACATTTGCCCTGCCCAGCTGCTGGAAACCAGCCTTCCTCCCTTCTTCCCCCAAACAGGGCTAATGCCAGTCACAGAGGACTCGAAGCCCACTGGACTTGCTGACCAAGGACAATGTTCCCCATTCCTCTCCTCTCCAATTGCCAGCATGACCCACCATGGGGTCAGCAGCCAGACTTGAGAGAGTCTTGCACCTCCCTCCTTGCTTGTGCTGGTTGATCTCACCTGGGGAGTGAGTAGTTGGCAAGCCAGAGCCTCGCCGTCTTCAGGCTGCGCGGCCCCTCGTGGTACCAGGTCTGCTGGTACTGGAAGAAAAGGAGCAAAAGGAAAAGCTGCCAGGGCACCACTCTCCTACCATGACCTCCAGTGACCCCCCTGAGCACCCAGGTGCCACCACAGTACCTGCTCTTATATCTTGCAGTGTTAAGGCCTCTTTTTAAACAGTATTTGCAGAACTATAAGCCCCAGAAAAAGGGAGTAAGAGAGAGTGTGAAGCTCTCTGCCCTCCAGATCAGAGCCTGAGCTGCTGCCTTTTCACTCAAAAACATTCCCACTGAACAGTAACTCATTTCAGCAATGCACAGCTGATGGTTACACTCCTTCCTTCCCTACACATCCCCTGCTGAAATGGAAGCCTGGAGCTGAAGGAGTTGTCCTTATTTCTTACAACAGGCCCCCAAAAACAGCAAGGAAAAAATCAACTCAGAGTGGAGACAGAAGCAGAAAGAAAAATCAAAGGCAGAAACAGCTGGGGTAGCAGGAACACAGCTGCTGCTGCTTCTGAGTATGGAGACAGCAATAAAGGTCTCACTCTACCAAGTAACAGTCCAGACGTCTGAACTGTTGGAGAGGGGTCAGAGGAGCCAGGGAGATGCTCAGAGGGCTGGAGCAGCTCCCCTATGGAGAGAGGCTGAGGGAGCTGGGCTGGGTCAGCCTGGAGAAGAGAAGGCTGTGGGGGGACCTCACTGCAGCCTGCCAGTGCCTGAAGGGAGCAGAGACACAGGAGGGGAATCAGCTTGTTAAAGGGCAGAGACTGGCAGGACAAGGGGGATGGAGTGAAGCTGGAGGAAGGAAGGTTTAGATTGGATATTAGGGGGAAGTTCTTTCCAGAGAGAGTGGTGAGGGGCTGGAACAGGCTGCCCAGAGAGGGGGTGGGTGCCCCGTCCCTGGGGGTGTTGAAGGCCAGGTTGGATGGGGCCCTGGGCAACCCTGTGTAGCTCCAGGCCTGGAGGTTGGTGGCCCTGCCTGTGGCAGGGGGGTTGGAGCTCTGTGACCCTTGGGGTCCCTTCCACCGCAGGCCATTCTAGGATTCTCTGATCTCCTGGTTTATGAGCTGTACACAGCATGGAATTCAGCCCGCAGGGACAAACACTCCTGATTTAGATAAAAACATTGCCAGAGGTTCACTAAAACAGCCAACAACGCAGCAGCATGAAGGGATGACACAAGAATCCATGGCCTGACCACCCAAGAGTCCTGGGACCAAAATAAGACATCTCAAAGAGTCGTATCTACAGCAGCACTAAGAGACCATTACCTCATCCTTGGACTTTTTAGACCTGTCATCATCTTTCCTGGTCTTTTTCAAGGCATCTGTCCCAACCACTGAGAGGATATTTCTTAATCTGGAAAAAAACAAGCCCCAGGTTAAGTCACACTCGCTCAGTGAGCCCCCAGTGAGCCGAGCTCCAGGCCCCGCTGCTCCCTGCGCCACGCTGGTGACCAGAAGGGACACCAGAAGGGACACCAGACAGCCACAAAACCACCAGAAGGACAGCAGGGAGCAATAGGCTCACTAACCAGAACTGTAAGGTACTGGAAATGGGCCTTAACTGTTAACAGAACCAAACCATGCCCCCCCTCTTTTTTCTCTCACCTAACCAAACCTCATCCCTACCACACACATCACACAGGTCAGGCTTAAAGTGGCTTGTGCCAAGGACCTAATGACTATTCAACGAGCCACCCTGAAGACATCAGGAGAGCATTCCTTCCACATGTGCACCCAAAAGATATCAGGAGAGACCTCAGGAGCCATTCACACATCAGGAGAGCATTCCACTATCAGGAGAGACCTCAGGAGCCATTCACACATCAGGAGAGCATTCCACTATCAGGAGAGACCTCAGGAGCCATTCATACATGGGACATTCAGGCTGAATCATTCCCACAAGCCAGGTGGAAGCTTGTGGCTATGCCAAGGATGATGACAAAAAGGGAGCATTCTGCCATGGAAAAACAGAGGGAAGCAATGGAGAAGGAACATATCGAGGGACAACCAAGGAAGACATGGAGACATCAAGGAATGTCCCCCCCTCCATCGGACCCGGAGACACTGAAGAATACCCTGCCATCAGATGGAACACCCCAGCCTCGTGCTTGGTAGATACAGCACCCCACACACCTCTCTCTCTCCCTCTCTCTATCTTTCTTTTCCACTCTTTTCTCTTTCTTCCCCCCTTCCCCTGCATGTTGTGGACCAAATAAAGCAAATCTACCCTTGACTCCGTTTCAAGTCTTAATTCTGTTCCCCACCAATTGTGAAGAACAATGAAACCCCTGACAGCTGGACGTCACTCAGGGGCTGAGCCCAGCCGCCCCCAGCCACCCAGAGCCAGCTGAGGTTCGGTTGGAACACAAGGGGGGTTGGATCTCTGCCAAACTGAGTCTTGTCCAGCTTGTGGATGGTGACATTAACATTCCCTGTTTGCCACTGTTGGGGCAGACACAGCACCTCTCCCTCCTCTCTGCAGGCCCTTCCCCGAAGAGCGTGATGGGCTCGCCGAGCGCCCGCAGGCAGGCTTTCACTTCCGAGTCGTCAGTGGACACGTTGATCTGCCGGGCTCGCTTCCTGCGCTCGAACTCAGCCAGCACCTCCGCCTGCCGCTCGCTCATGTGGTCCTCCAGATCAAAGACCTCACCTGGGCAAAAAGAAACCCCAAAACCAACAGGTTGGAAGCAACAGTCGGATGAGAGATCACAGACTCACAGGGGTTGGAAGGGCTCTGGAGAGCTCCTGGGGTCCAAGCCCCTGCCAAAGCAGCTCCCCAGCTCATATTGCACAGGGCGGCGTCCAGACGGGGCTGGAATCTCTCCAGAGATGGAGACTCCACACCCCCTGGGCAGCCTGTCCCTGGGCTCCCTCACCCTCACTGGGGAAAAGTTCTGCCCCAGGTTGCTCTGGAACTTCCTCTGCTCTGACTTGCAGCCATTGCCCCTTGTCCTGTCCCCACAGACGCTGAAAAGGGGCTGGCCATTTCCCCCTGCAGCCCATGCTTAAGATAATTATAAACACCAATTAGGTCCCCCCTGAGTCTTCTATTCTCTAGACTGCACAGTCCCAGCTTATTCAGCCTCTCCTCATAGGGGAGATGCTCCAAGCCCTTAATCATCTTTGTAGCCCTGATCCTTCTCCAACAGGAAGGTCTGAAGGAAGAGACAGGCAATGGTCTCACTTTTTGATTTCAAATGACACTCAAGAGTTGATCAGAGCAGGGGGGAAGGGCAGGGAAAGGTGGTTAAACATCCTCACCACTGCTGATGTTGATGTTGCCAGCCTCGATGGCAGCCTTCATCCCTTCTTTTCCCAGCAGCCCTGACTCTCCTTTGGCCAGTCGCTCCCTCTCCTTCTCTTCCAAGCTGCCATAAAAGATGGGGGCTCTCTTGGCTGGAGGGGCATCGCTCTCCTGCTCTGCGGGCTTGCTCTTCGTGGCCTGGAAGGTAACAGCAGGATTTTAAGTGTGCTTTGGCTGCATAAGGAGCCAACAGACAGCTCGGGGGGCAAGGAAGCGCTGCCCTGCTAGAGACAGCTCACACAGAGCCGCTGAAGGGACCCCGAGACCGCGCGGCGCTGGGCTGTGGGGTGACACCGAGCGCCAGGCGCAGAGGGGAAACCGCCTGTTGAGTCATTTGCTCCGCTCGAGGCTGGTGTGTGGCCCGGGCCCGGGGACCCGGGGCACAAAGGCCGCAAAAGCCGCCGCTTGTTCCCCCCGGGCGATAGCGGAGGTGCACGGCCGCTCCTCCCGGAGAGCTGCTGCGAGCGGGCCGGGCGGGGCCCCGCACCCTGTGAAAGGGCCTCAGGCGGGGGGGAGGCGGGGAGGCACATCCCGCAACGCGGCCTCTCGCCACGGCCCGTTCCGCACGGTCCCGTCCCTGCTCCGCCCCCGCACACCCACCTCCGCGGGCGCGGGAGCCCGCACCGGGG
>VZTU01018767.1:72421-89071 GCA_013400835.1 Zapornia atra
GGGGCGTTGGTTGCCGGGTCGGGTTTTACAGAGCTTGTCCTCACAGAGCTCAGGCCCGGGCCATGAGCGCACCTGGGCCACGTGTCTCGTTTTAAATAAATACGTTTTGGGGCGGGTTTTTGGTTAAATGATCACAGAGCGGCTGTAAAGGGCTGTGGAGACCACACAGGCGGGGAGGGGAACGCCATGACCACCCGCCTGTGCCCCTGTGTGCGCCTCGGTACAGCGAGGGGCACAGCGCCGCTTCCGCGGGAGCAGCAGAGGGGCGGAGAAGGGACCCGGTGGGTCGTGTCCATTTAAACCTCTGGCCCTGCAAGCTGGTTGGTGACCCCACCGAGGAGAAGATGCTGGAGAGCATCTCTACCACTTTACCGGCCAGCGCAGGTCAAGACTGGGGCGCTGTAGCTCCGGTGCCACAGGCAGTGAGTGCTGGTGCTGGTCTGCCCTTTCTGGAAGGGTCTGGAGAGAAGCCCCTGTGTCTGCCAGCGTTCAGGGGGGTGGCTGCACAGTGGCTTCTCAGCACCGCAGCCAGGATGGTTCAGGCCCTTGGTAAGGAATGGCTGCAGCCCTGGTCCTCCCAGGAGCTTGCTGCAGCGCAGGCTTCCCACAGAGTCACAGCATCCTTCAGGTATCTCCACCTGCTCAAGGGTGGGGTCCTCCACAGGCTGCAGGTGAATCTCTGCTCCATCATCATCCTCCACGGGCTGCAGGGGAATCTCTGCTCCATCATCATCCTCCACAGGCTGCAGGTGAATCTCTGCTCCATCATCATCCTCCATGGGCTGCAGGGGAATCTCTGCTCCATCATCATCCTCCACAGGCTGCAGGGGAATCTCTGCTCCATCATCATCCTCCATGGGCTGCAGGGGAGTCTCTGCTCCATCATGTCTTCTCCATGGGCTGCAGGGGAATCTGCTCTGGCAGCTGGAGCACCTCCTGCCCCCCTCCTGCACTGACCTTGGTGCCTGCAGAGTTGCTCCTCTCACTCCTCCCTCTGGCTGCCATTAATGTCACACAGGGTTTGGGGTTTTTCTTCCTTCTTGGCTCTGTTCCCCCAGAGGTGCTGCCACCGTCACTGCTGGGCTGGGCCTTGGCCAGTGGCAGGTCCATCTCACAGCTGGCTGGGGTTGGCTCTGTTGGACTTGAGGAAGCTTCTGGCAGCTTCTCACAGAAGCCATCCCTGCTAGCAAAACCTTGCCACACACCTTCTTAAGACCCCTCCTGCCAGGAGGCCCCTAATTCTTCACCTCTTCCCATGGCACTCTTACATCTTGCAGCAGTTGTCAGCAACCCTCCTGACTCTGCTCTGCAAGGACAGGTGATGGAGGGACCTTGCTCTGGTCGCTGCTTGTGCTGCTTCTTCCCTCTCTGATCATTTCATTCTTCATCCTTGTCCTATAGGTTGCTCTCTGGAAATGAGGGCTACTGCCCTTAACATGACATGCTGGCAACCTTCTCTCCCAACAAGCCAGGCAACCTTCTCTCCTAACTTTCTTCCAGGTAGCAGAAAAACATCAAAATACTCTTTCAACCCCACAGTAAGCTCACCTCACATGGCCTTGGTGGGAGCCCTAAACCCATCTGAGGTGTGCCCAACTCCCAAGCAGAGTAATGACAAAGACTAGAGGAAGGACCTTCTGAATGAGCCTCACTTCATCTCTCCATGGACTAATGTGAGGTTACTTGTTCTGGTTTTTGTCAGGCTAAAGGGAGGCAGTTCTGGAACAGGATCTTAGGGGTTACCTGCAGGAAGGCACAACCAGATTTGGAGGATCAGAAGGATCTCTACCTCCCCTTGGTATCTGAACTTCACAGATGCTAGAAAAGTCCACTTGTTTGCAAAGGAGAGATTGAAAAAGCCTCTACAAGTCCCTCATAGGAACTGACATGTCAGATACATGGGTTGGGGGTCTGGAGGAGGAGGACTGTGCACTGATGGAAATTGGAGAAGGCAAGAAAAAAACGACAGATGGTACCCAGGGCAAGGGTAAAAGATGCTGATGACTGAGGAGAGAGGGAGTTTCCTTGGTGCACTGCACACTGTCCATATCCAGACTGTGATATTAATCACTCACTTTCACCAGCATAAGAAAAAATAGATCCTCCCCCCATGATATAATAACCAGAAAATCCAACAGCTCCAGTTTAGCCAGAGCCAAAAACCTCATTCTGGAAATACTGCTCCATTTCCCAAAGGAATCCTCTGAAACCAGCTCTTGATGTTACTGGGATGACTCTCCTTTCCCAAAGAGCACTCCAGCACCGTCACTGCAGCCCTTCTCCCAAACTGTATGAATCACTCTGGCCTCAGGGAACTGCCACAGGTCACTTGAGCAGCTAAAAATACCTCAGAGGAAGCAGGGCAGAAACACATGGATCCGCTGCCGTAACGCTAAGCTCAGGGGGGCACGCACTGAATGAACGCTCTCCCTTTTCTGCTGTTTCATTCCCCACAGGTTTATTCACTACTGAAAGCAGATCTGAACAAGCACAGAGGTTTATAGGACATTTTTTGGAAAGCTGCTTTTTTTTGGGGGGGAAGGGTGGTGGAAAAAACCATCTGTGTATTCCAAAAGTGGCTCACAGCTAGGGTTTCCAGTGATTTTCTGGCTCAGGGGTCGGTAGCACGAGGGTTTCTTCCAGAGTGATGAGTGGAGTCTTGCTGAGCCAAAGGGGCTGAAGTGTATCTTCCATGGACTGCTCTGGGTGGCTGATCGTAGAATCACAGAATCCCAGACTGGTCTGGGTTGGAAGGGACCCCAAGGGTCACAGAGCTCCAACCCCCCTGCCACAGGCAGGGCCACCAACCTCCAGGCCTGGAGCTACACAAGGTTGCCCAGGGCCCCATCCAACCTGGCCTTGAACACCCCCAGGGATGGGGCACCCACCCCCTCTCTGGGCAGCCTGTTCCAGCCCCTCATCACTCTCTCTGGAAAGAACTTCCCCCTAACATCTCATCTAACCCTTCCCTCCTTCAGCTTCACTCCATCCCCCTTGTCCTGCCAGTCTCTGCCCTTTAACAAGCTGATTCCCCTCCTGTGTCTCTGCTCCCTTCAGGCACTGGCAGGCTGCAGTGAGGTCCCCCCACAGCCTTCTCTTCTCCAGGCTGACCCAGCCCAGCTCCCTCAGCCTCTCTCCATAGGGGAGCTGCTCCAGCCCTCTGAGCATCTCCCTGGCTCCTCTGACCCCTCTCCAACAGCCCCACATCTTTCTTGTATTGGGGGCCCCAGCTCTGGACACAGGACTCCAGCTGGGGCCTCCCAGGGCAGAGCAGAGAGGGACAATCCCCTCCCTGTCCCTGCTGCCACCCCTCTGCTGATGGAGCCCAGGATCCCATCACCCTTCCCAGCTGCCAGAGCCACTGCTGGCTCAGGGGGAGTTTCTCATCCTCCATGATGATACTCTTGACAGTCTCTGCCTTGGTCTTTGGGGCTGGGTGTTACAAGTGGCAGCTGTGGTTCACCTGAACCCTGGCTGCCCTCCAGGAGGGTGTGTGCTCATCGGAATCATTCCCACCTGGAAAGTTGCATCCCGACAGCTTCTAAGTGAGAAGCTACTGGCAAGAAGGGGACAGAAGGGGCATCAGGAGCCATGCCTCCAGCTGCTGTGTGTGAGGACTGCCCTGCCAATGCTTTACCTATTTACTGGTACATGGACCCTGCAATAAGTTTCTTTGTGTGTCTGGGGAGTGATGATGGGTCTGCATGAGAAGAGCTGTGGTGATCCCCCTGACTGTCCCATGCAGTGTGGCCAGGAATGGCCACATATCTCTACAGGTCCAAACCAGCCAGAAATACTTTCATCTGGAAAATGCACTCTTCTTTTCCAGCCATATGAAATTCCCTTCCCCAGACTGCACCCCATCAGGTCCAGGCACAGGGGGGCATCATCTCGCCCAGTGTCCACAGACAGCCTCCAGCTGAAGGCAGATTTCTCCTGCAGCAACTACTATTATGCCTTGAACGTACAGCATAGCACTGGTTTCCTCTCCACTGTGTTTAAAAGGAGCCTGGATGCATAGGTCAGTTGGAGACATCTCACATCCTCAATATGTCCTCATTCCCAGCAATCCCACAGCAGCACAGAGGATGGCTGGGGGCTGCCTCTGCAGTGTGAAACCAAGAGAATCCAAATGTCCTTCGTGCTCTGAGCAGTTACCCAAGTGAGGAAAGGTCACCCAGGCTCTGAAGCCTGGTGCTGCGTGTGTAAACACACTGAAGTAAACAGTGACTAGTGGTGTTCCCCAGGGCTGGTGTTGGGTCCAGTCCTGTTCAATATCTTCATTGAGGACCTTGATGAGGGAACAGCATCCACCCTCAGCAAGTGCCTGAGGATCCAGAGCTGGAGGAGTGGCTGACAGGCAGGACACTGTGCTACCATCCAGAGAGACCTGGCCAGGCTGGAGAGCTGGGCAGGGAGACACCAGGTGAGATTCAACAAGAGCAAGTGGAGAGTCTGGCACCTGGGGAGGAATAACTGCTGGAATCAGGACAGGCTGGGGGGGACCTGCTGGAGAGGAGCTCTGTGGAGAAGGACCTGGGGGTGCTGGTGGGTGACAGGGTGGCCATGAGCCAGCAGTGTGCCCTGGGGGCTGAGAGAGACAATGGGATCCTGGGGGGCATCAGGAGGAGTGTGGGCAGCAGGTCACAGGAGGGGATCCTCCCCCTCTGCTCTGCCCTGCTCAGGCCCCACCTGGAGTGTTGTGTCCAGTGCTGGGCTCCCTGGGATCAAACAGACAGGGATCTCCTGGAGAGAGTCCAGAGGAGGCTCTGGAGATGCTGAAGGGCCTGGAGCATCTCCCCTGTGAGGAAAGGCTGGGTGAACTGGGACTGTTCAGCCTGGAGAGAAGAAGACTCAGGGGGGACCTGATTAATGTCTCTCAATATCTTCAGGATGGGCTGCAGGGGAAATGGCCAGCCCCTTTTCAGTGTCTGTGGGGACAGGACAAGGGGCAATGGCTGTAAACTGGAGCACAGGAAGTTCTGCACCAACCTGGGGCAGAACTTTTCCCCAGTGAGGGTGAGGGAGCCCTGGGACAGGCTGCCCAGGGAGGTGGTGGAGTCTCCTTCTCTGGAGAGATTCAAGACCCGTCTGGACACCTATCTGAGTGATATGAGCTGGGGAGCTGCTTTGGCAGGGGGGTTGGACCCCATGATCTCTTGAGGTCCCTTCCAACCCCTACGATTCTGTGATTCTGTGATTTCCAGCAGAGGATGGACATGGATTTCTGTTGCAGTGGCTATAATGCATGACAGCCTGTGCCAAAGGCAACACATGCTCTCAGTGCTGGTTGCTTTATATAGAATATATACTTAGGCTTTATGACAACTTGGAAGAATGTCATGTCCTAAATGGAAACTAGTTAGAGTGAAGTAGGTTGGCTGTTCTTCAACTTCTCAAGCAAGAATGCTGAAATGATAGAGGCAAGACATTTAGGTTGGGAAAAGTATATAACAAAAATTGTGTCAGACTGCAAACAAACCAAAGAATAAGAAAAAAAAATGGAAACAGTCAAATAAACATCCTCCATGATGGTATTTCCAGACACTAGATCTATGGTCTAAAGCTGGCCTGGATTTGTTTATGCTGGAAACAGTCATATCCGAGTTGAGAACTATTGCATTCACTTCCAGAAATAGCAAGAATACAACCACCAAATGCTGCCTCTTGTACAAAGGTTGTATCTGCTGGACAAGGCATACCAGAGATCCCCAGACAGCTAATGCCCATGGGTTGATGTCATGAACATTACTGTTTTGCTTGACATGGCAGGAATGTATCTTTGAGTACAGGACACCTGGTATCTACTTAACTTAGAGGAATTTGGGCAAATGATTAAAGCTTATTTCACTGTGAATTTTAGCTGATTCCTCACATCCTCCCTCTTAGTGGCAGAAGTTATTGTTTCTTTTCCTCAGCTCCCTTGTAATGAGGTGAGGTCTGAGCACGCAGGAGCAGACTGCTCCAGGCTGCTGCATGCTCATTTCCTCCAAGAAAACACCACTAAAATAGAAAGCAAAACAACCCAAAAAAAACCCCATTTAAACCCTTTTAACCTGTTAGCATTTGCTTTATTCAGGCAGCTCTTGATTCCCCTTCCCCAAAGGTAGGTGGGAAAGGGGCCGGAGCCACATGTCCCACTGGTGAGCTGGGGGCCAGCTGGTGCCCGCCAGCACGTGGCCAAGGAGCCCAGGCACCCGACTGAGCAAAAAGAAACAGGCCATGCAGGTCCAATCTGCTTGCCCCATCCTGGCCCATGGGAGAGGAAGGTTTTTTTCTCATGAAGAACTCCCTGGGATCAAGAAAGACATTAATAAGCCAAACAGAGACTGTCTTGCTTCATCGTGCTGCCTGGCTCCCTTCCAGGCCAGGCTGTTATTAAATTACCCAGAAAACAGGAGGCAAGAGCCCCACATGCCAGCTTTCCTAGCAGCCTTTGTCTCTGATTTGTGCCAATCAGGCCTGAAACAAGAGCCAGGCAGCAAGACACCTCCCTTGAGCTGTAACATCTCACGTGGGGATCCCACTTCACAGCTCCCTGTGAGGGCCCTGCTCCGGGGCAGGGGG
Organism: Zapornia atra; assembly: GCA_013400835.1. Taxonomy (NCBI): domain Eukaryota; kingdom Metazoa; phylum Chordata; class Aves; order Gruiformes; family Rallidae; genus Zapornia; species Zapornia atra. The sequence continues at coordinate 78,989 of VZTU01018767.1, forward strand.
CAAGACTGGGTGGCAGCTTTGACTTGCTGTCTGAGGCTCCCTTGGGGAATGGAACTGCCAGAGCTTTGACCCCAGGAGCACAAAGGGGTCAGTTTGGTGCAGATTGGAGTTGAACACATTGGTTGTTTCAAGTTCAGGTTTCTTTTCTGCGGTGCAGCCAAAGGACCTTCCAGCTCATGCACCCAACATGCCCTGGCTGCCTCTGCTGGTGGCAGCTGCTCAGGCCAGGGACAGGGCGTCAGGGTCCCCCTCATCCTACTTGCATTACTACTCCCAAAGTGAGCAAGAAAAGCAGTGTGGAGGTGGTGGGTTTGTTTCATGAACTGCAACTGCAATGGGCACCCTGGGGAAGAGGTGTCTGGAAGGCTCACTGGGGACAGCAGGCATCTTGAGAGCCTTCCCAGCCCATCGATACCTCATTGAAATGTTCTGGTTGTTTGTGGACAGGATGGTGATGAGGTTTCAATTCATCTTTGCTTTGGTTTTGTTTTCTTATCAATCCATAAAACATGTTACATGGACCAATGATGTACTCACCCTCTAGCAGAACTGGTATTTACCAGTTGTTGTTGCCATCTCTCCAGATCTGCTTATAAGTGGCACACACACAGAGACACCCGTAATGGCTGCAGGAGATCCCTGAGGTGGTGAGTAACAGAACTGGGATTTGCAGTATCATAATTAGACCCTTCCCTAATTTAAGACTCTAGCCAGCCTGCTCTCAAATTTCCACACTTCTCTGATGTTTGTGATGTTCAGAAAAGTCAGCCTGTGTTTCAGGGAAAATGACTGCATCAGGTTAAGTGAATTTCATTTGCTGAAATGGCTGTGAAGCCAGGTGCTGGAGAGGGAACACATACAGCCAAAGTCCTTTTCTACTTACTCTGCTCTGCAGAGTTGCTGCTTTTCTTTCAGAGAGGGCCAGCATTCATGGCCAAGGAATTTGTTGTCAGTCCTTGGCTGTAATTTACACTTCAGTGACTGCATGTTATAAATTTTGGCCCAGGAAGATTGATGAGTCTCATTTTTAAAGTATCCTTAATGCATTTTAAAATTATCATTGAAAACCTTCAGCACTTGCATAGCAAGCACTTCCCATCTTTCTTGCCATCTGTATCACATTAAAGGCTATAAAAATCTTCCACTGTGCTATTCCTGCTGAACACACTGGGGTAACTTTCTGACAAAGAGAGGGACGATGATGGGCTGCCTCCACGTTTGGTTGTGCTTAATAGGAGAAAGATCCCAAGTTCTCTGCAGTTTTTCAACCCTTTGCTGGGGGAAGGAATTAATAAACTTCTGTTACTCAACAGTCAAGATCACACCATGAATTTACACCAGACTTTGCTATGTTTTACATCTGTCAGTTCAGCACTTCGAAGGAAATATTCAGCCCTCCCTCCTCTTCCCCCCCCTCCCCTTAATTTCTGGACCAAATTGTAACTTTGAAAGTGAAAATATTGGTGGCAAATGATAAATCATCCTCAGAATTCCAAACAAATGCTTGAAGTATTTTTTTCATATTTTCAAATATGCTGTTTTTCATCCTTGAAAATAATTAGACAATAGATTATTCCCCTTTTAGCTGAGCTGTAATGACCTGTGTGAAATGCTTTGAAATCCTCGTGGTTTGAGACTTCAGTAACCACAAAATATGAACATTTTAACCAAGTCTTGAGTTATTTTCTCCAACGAGTAGTTAATATATTATTGGTAATACATGAAGCTTTTGTCCTACCACAAAAGATGGAAAACAACTGTATTTAATTCACTGTCACAGCCTAGGATCTCCATGAATGATTATAAACAGCACTATGGGACACATCTGTGTCTGCTGCAGCCATCATTTGCTTGTTTTTGTGCTTATTCCTTAGCAACAAAAAGAAGTTTGAAGGGCTTTTCTTCTTAGAAATTGCACTGGAATTGTTTGTATGCCCCTCTGTTAGACTCGATGGGGCACCACGAGCCCTTGAGAAACCTCCTTTGCTCACCCTATGAATCGCCTTGTGACTGTTCCCACTGCCTGCACTCACCCTCCTGCAACTCTTTATGGAATTCCTGATGCCATGGACAATGCCACACCACTTTCAAGGTCTTGATTTGTAGATAGAAAATGATGGTTGCAGCCAGTCACAGTCTCAGTCGTGCCAGATACGAGCCCGCAGCTCAGCCAGCTCCAGTATTTACCACAGCCTTTGATGGTGCCTGGCATGAATACCCAGTGACTGCCCTGTGCTGCCTGGGTTAAAGGTTTAATGCTGTCACAGCTTCTGGTGACATTCTTCAGGTCAGGCTTGTGCTGTCCCACAGCTCAGAGATCTCTGCTGGAGCGCTGAGTAGTCGGAGTGCATCTGCTGGGTGTTTCTGGTCTCCTGAGCTAGGCTGGGCCTTTGGTTCAGGAGAAGAAGCACAAGTTTTTTGACAAAACGTTTTAGAAACTTGATTTCCCCACACCCAAAGCACCTCAGGTTTGATTTAGAAGCGCTGCCCTTGGGGCAGCCCCGTGGCTTAGGGACTACTGAGGCACACATGGAGCTGGAGCAGCCAGCCTGGAGACAGCAGGAGATGGGGGTGCACACTCCATCCCCTGCCGTGCTGTGGCAGGCTTTGCTCTTGAGATAAGCTTACTTCCAATCAAGGATGTTTTCCATCTGGGGACTTTTGGGTTTTTAAAGACCCTTAATGTCAGAGTGAAAAATTAGATTTTTTTTGGGGGGGAAAAAACTGTTCTGAGAGTTTTACCCCCCAGCTCCCAGGGCCCTTGAGATGCCTGCTGTGCTCTCACCACCGTGCCTGCCTGTTGTTTCCCAGCAGTGTGTAGGAGCTGAGCTGGGGCTTTCACACATGGCTGGAAAACCGTTTGCTCAGTAAATCTCCCACATTCCAGCTCGAGAAGGTCACAGCTCGTCTGGTTCCAGAGACACCCTTCCTGCACACAGACTGATGCACAGCCCCCATCCCACGGGTCCTCATCCAGACCCACTTCTGTGTGATGGACCCAAGCACCCCTCAGCAGAGCTTGGGCCTCCCAGGGGTAACTCTGCTGCTCCTGGATTTTGGGGCAGAGGAGCGGGTGGGAGGCAGCTCCGCTCCATTGCTGCCAGTGCTGCTTTGTGTCAGTGGAGAATCTAGCCCTTTGTTTCCATCCTGACTCCTCCCTTCCTGCCTTTCCAGGCTAAAAGTTCCCAAAATATCCCCGTTCCTCAATCAGAGACACAAGGTAGCCCTGATGTGTTTTGCAGACAGTGGCTGCTCCTCCCCATGGCCTCAGAAGGTCTCTATAAAACAGCTGTTAAGCAAAGAAATCACACCAAGATGGTTATTAAAACAACAAAAAAAAGTTATTTAATAAAAATACATATATTTATTTATTTTAAAGAGGAGATTTGGGATTTCCTCTGCTGGGTTTGCATCTAGAAAGATTGTGGCCATCCCTTGCGTTGTCTCTCCCCCACTGGTTTCAGCCTGGTGTAGGGGCCACGCTGCACAAAGAGCTGCTGTAAATCAACCTGGCAGCAGCAATAACATTTGACAGCACCAAAAGAGCCCCTTGTTGGCTCTGTGGACTGGAAATGTCTGGCCCGTGGCAGGGTTTGTATTTATGCTCCTTGATAATTTGTCCATGCATCAGTTTATATATTTATTTATATATTATAAGCAGGGCACTTGCCAAGAAAAGAGCTGTGTTTTCTTTGGCCACCCCAAGGGTGTCTCTCTGTTTGGTTTCCAAAGCACACACGTAGAAGCTGAAGGGACAAACTGCTGCACCAAGAAGAGTTAGTCATTTGTCAGGGTAGCCTCAGGATTATTTTTCCAGGTGGATTTTGTAAGAGCCAGAAGGCAGGAGGGGGTACCATGCAACCCAGTTGGTCTCCCAGAGTGTATTCTTGGCCCATCCTTAGGACATAGCCTTCTCAAACCAGAGAGCACCAGGAATGCAGCAAATGGGTTCAAAATTGCACCTTTGGTTTCCTTTCTGGGGGGTGGGAGTGTCCATGGGGCTGCAGGAGATTTTGGGGGTTGGTGCCTGCTGGTTCTCATGGGGCTGAGTTGGATGTTGCTTGGCCAGGATCGTGATGCCTGTTGGACACGCCACAGGTCCCCCAGGAGGGCAGTGTTTTGGGAACAGTGCCTGGTACCTCTGAGGGGAGCATTGCTGTGTGGAGGCAGAGGGAAGCCTCCTGGGGCAGCTTGTTGAGGGTGGGCAAACGTGGCTGTGGCCAAAGCGCTGGGAGCATCGTTTGTGAGCTGGGGGGTGGATCGCAGCCCCATGAAAACAGAGGGGAATGCTGCTGTGGTTTGCAGCAGAGCCAAAATCTCAAACCCCCTCTGTGTGGTGTGGCTGTGAGCCAGGGCCTGGCACGTTGCTGCCCAAGTGACTCACTGCACACCCGAGCTGGGAGCTGCTGGTTTTAGACCAGGCAGGTAAGGAGTACAGAGCTGGGACATTGGGGTGCCCAAACGCAGGTGACTTGTGCTCCAAGGCACCTGCATGGGGATGGAAAAGAGCCCCAGGATCCCCTTTGGGACACCCCAGGGCATCTCTAAACACCAACAGAAACTTATGTTTGGGCAGCTGTGGCCCTTCCTTGGTATCACTGGGGAAGGGTCATCATCATGGTCTGGTACCTCTTGCATCCACCGTGTTCAGATCTCCCAGACAGCAGCACACAGCACCCAGCTCAGCCCTGAGCAGACAACCAACGTTCAGCCCAATCTGAGCACTAATCCAGACTGAGTTTGAAATGGTGTGAGCTTGTTTGAAGTGGCTGAAATGCTGTCTGCTTTGTCAATGGAGATGCCTGTGATCATCCTTTGGCTTCCTCTGCATCCTCATCCTCCTTTCCCTCCACTGGGAAGAAGCAGTAAGTGAAACAGCCTCTTTGGACTTTTCAAGCCTGGACATCTGTAGTTGGCCTCTTGATCCTTGCATTCAGACACCTGAAAAGGACTTGGAGCCTGCCTGCTCTTGGTCGAGCTGGCTGACATCCAGACCAAGGTGGAGTTGTGCCAGACTAACATGAATATTACTGAATTCTGTGTTTCCAGAAGGATGGCATCCTGTCCTGTCCTTGTCCCTGGGCTCCAGGACCATGCTCATACAAACCAGAACACTTCTGTGGGAGTTCATGACTTTTCCAACCAAGAAGTAGGGAGGCAATCCAAGTATGATGTGATGACCCCTGAGACAAATACAGCAGCAAGAATCCTAAAAGACAAACATAAAACATAAAACACTTTCTTATATACAGTGAAAAAAGGGATGGGAAGAACAAATACAGCTGACAGAATGTTTTGACTTCTGTTAGAACACTGGATCTGAAATTTCTTCAGGATCCTTTGGTCACCCATTGGCTGACACAGCCTGTAAACACTGGGAAGCTATGGTAGAGCAGTCTGCAGCACTGGATGGGGTTCTGTGGTGGCCAGTTCACCTGTTCTGCACAGATTTACCTTCCTAAATGGCACCTGCAAAAGGAGAGCTGAGATTTGGTCTCCATGTGCCGTGAAATAAATGAGTCAGGGTTTGTGTTGGGGGTGGAAGTAGCAGGAGAATTTGTTTTGTGGAGACCCAGGTGTGCCCAAGAATGGCTTTATTCTTTTTCCTGAACACCCCAAGGAAGGGCTATCATTTGTCTTCTCAGACCGTGTGTCACCTATACACTTTGGCTGCCTCCCAGTGTGCCCAGAAGCAAGTCCTGCCCAGGGCAGCGCAGAGAGGTGTTTATAGGGAGAAATTTGCAGTCAGTGCCTGGGTTGTCTGGTGGTTGGACCCTTCTCCTCCCAGGGTAATAAAAATGGAAGGAAGACCAGAGACTCCAAGCCCACACCAATTTCTGCCTCTGTTCAGGGCAAGTTCACATGTTGGTGCTCAGACAGGCTCCTGAGGGGCCAAGGGTCTGGGGGTGCTGGTTGACACTCGCCTGAACACGAGCCAGCAGTGTGCTGGGGTCGCCAAGATGGCCAACAGCATCCTGGCTGGCGTCAGGAATAGCACAGCAGCAGGGCCAGGGAGGTGATCAACCCCCTGTGCTCAGCTCTGGTGAGGCTGCACCTCGATACTGGGTTCAGTTCTGGGCCCCTCACTACAAGAGAGACACTGAGGCCCTGGAGCCTGTCCAGAGAAGGGCAGCCAGGCTGGGGAAGGGGCAGGGACACAGGTCTGATGAGGAGCAGCTGAGGGAACTGGGACTGTTTAACCTGGAGAAGAGGAGGCTCAGGGGAGACCTTATCGCTCTATACAGCTCCCTGACAGAGGTTGTGGTGAGCTGGGCTCAGCCTCTTCTCACAGGTAACCAGAGACAGGATGAGAGGGAATGGCTGCAAGTTGGGCCAGGGGAGGTTCAGGTTGGAAATGAGGAGAAATTTCTTCTCAGGAGTGGTTGAGCACTGGAATGGGTTGCCCAGGGAGGTGGTGGAGTCACCGTCCCTTGAGGTGTTCAAGGAAAGGTTGGATGAGCTACTGAGGGACATGGGTTAGTGAGTGATATGGGTGGTAGGAGGACGGTTGGACTGGATCATCTTGGAGGTCTTTTCCAACCTCAATGATTCTGTGAAGGATGCTCCTCCAGGATGCCAGTGTCTGTCCAGGCAGGCCAAGCATGGATGGGCTCTTTCCATAATCCTGCCTGGACAGTCATTAGCTCTTGGCCAGCTCCTTCAGGCAACTCTCTTGGCTGGTGGGACATGAAGGAGGGATGCAGCAGGTCAAGACGTTCTTCAGGACATGCTCTGCCAGCTCCCTTTGCACTAGGGTGGTTTGCCATGATACACCACCTTGGGCATGCTCCACATCTCTGGTGCTACAGAGTTTGAGCGGAGACTTGGTCCTGCTTGGTCCAGCTGCAGGAGTGGGCAGCTGACAGCAGATGCTTCTCCTGACAGACCTCAGCTGTGTCTCAGTGTGGCCAGGCCCTGCTCAGCAGGAGATGTCATGACTCCAGCACATGCCCTGGTTCTTCATACAGCTGTCCCATCTGCCTTAAGAAGGTGGCAGAGTCTCTCCTTGCACAGTGACCCAACACCACGATTTTCCAGAGGAGCTGCAGCTCCTCAAAGGCAGCTGGTCTCTGCTGGTTCTGCCCTGAGGGCACGAATCCCCCACTGATGCTATTCTGGAGTTTACTGCTGCTCTATACATTACCATGGGATGCTTGGATCAATTTTTACTCAGTCCTATGTAGGCCACTTCTTATTTTTAAAAAGGAAGTTCAAAGTCAAACTCCTCCCCAAAACTCCTTGAAAAGTGTATTAGGGTGTGACCTAGTTTCTTACCAGTTCTTCAACCAGAACACTTTCCCCTCCACGTCCTCTTCCAGCTGTCCCTCCACTACAGCACCAGAGGGAGCACACATCAGTCATGTCCCTATCTGCTTGGGGACCTGCTCCATCCCTCCTGCTCCCACCAAGTGACCTAATTATGTCTGTGTTGTGAGCAGGTAAGTGCTGTAGGGGAAACTGGGATGGAAAGCTGGCTGGTGTGACCTCTTTTTTTTTCCTGCCCCAGTGATACCTGGAAAGAAGTCTTTGTCTTCTTCCATTTCCCTCTGTTGTTGAAACTTTCCCCATGTAAGAGCAGGACTGGACAAGGATGTAGGAGCAGACAGGTTGCAGGCTGGGTACTGGCCTTGAAGCACCATGGTGGACACTTGGCTATTTTGCTACTGGCAACATGGTGGCTGAATCCTAGTGTGGAAGGACAATGTGCTTCAGTAGAGGATCTCCAAGAACATCTATCATCTTGCACCAAGCTCCTTTCCAGTCTTTAAAGGAAGAAATGACCTCAATGCACATGGATTGTTTTTGCTCCAGGTCACCCTTTCAGAGGGAACTCCATAGGTTTGAACCATGCTCTTCCCTTTACTCTTAAAAACCTGTCTGCACAGTATTTAGATCCTAAATCCTGGTTCTCTAATGGATTCTACCTGAATTTGCTCAGTTCTGCAATGAGGCAGCAGGAATAATTCCAGTCTCCCCCATGAGGGGTCACACTGGCATCCCCTTCCTGGCCTACACTGTGCCAATGTGCCTGGCTGGCCCAGGGGACCTGGGAAGGCACCATCCAACTCTGCAGTCAGGAATGGCCAAAGGGCAGGGAGAGACCTGGAATTACACCTGAGCCCTCTTCATGCCTGCTCTCCAGAAGCAGCAAGAGCACATCAGGTGGTGGAGGTGCTGATGGAGGTCAGACCCACAGTCCTGGACAGTCTCCTGGCCACCCACTGTGGGTCAAGGATGGGTGTAAGGCCCTGGGTGGGATGAAGCCTTGATACAAGCTGGCACAGCAGTTTACAGTGTGTACAGCAGCATCACTTCTGCCAAGAGAGTATCTGAATTTCATGTGATGAGTCAGTCTAATTTGAGTGGGAGAATGTTGCTTCTTTTCAGCCTGAGCAGATTGTCTGCTGGTGGGACCTTGCTAATTTGCTTCCATCAGAAGAATAAACAATCACTCAAGTCAGCAGCACTTCCTTGTTTTGAATTTCTATTTGTTTTGGTCTGCTTGTTTTGAGCTGTCTCATTAGTTGCTGGCAAAGGGCACTAAATTCTACTGCCCTGGGAAAAACTGATCCCAATGAGAAGAGGCATTTCTGGGTGTAGAAATCCCAAGCTGCCTCCCTGCAAAGGGTTTGCTCTGCAAACCCACCCTGTGGCAGCCCCACACAGATACACCTCCAACTTTGCTGTTGCTGCTCTCCATGAATACCCCATCTGGCATATGCAGCCAGTTCCCAGGAGAACTTCCATCTTTCATCAGCACAGAGGGCAAAGACTGACCCTGTGGCAAGGGAGGCTGGTGGGGTTCACCTCACAGGTACTCACAGCCACCCAACATGGTGGTGAGGCCACTGGGACCCCAGTGATCCTCTGTCCTGGCTTGAAATCATGGGCTGCCCCTAGGTCCTGTGCTCTGGTCAGGAGGAAGGCTACTCCTGAGGTGGTGAATGCCCCCAGGGATGAACCTCAGTGAGCCAAAGCGATGGGAGCAGCTCTCAGCAGCTGGTCTGAAGCCAGGTCTGAGCCCCAGCTGGGGCCAGTTCATCCTGTCACCCTTGTTCAGGGTCTTGGACATGACTGCTGCTCTTAGTGCATGTTCCTCCAGGCAAACCCTCAGGGTGAAGTGTGGTGTGGGAGACCAGGGAAGTTCTGCTTCCAAAACTCCTTTCCCTAACCACATGAATACTGGTGGCTCCTCTGAACACCATAAATCTGCCTGTTCCTCGTCCCTCAGATCCCTTTTGGTGCCCACAGTCTGTCCTCTGGCCCTGTCCATGACTCTTCCACACTCAGTGCCAACTGGTTTTTCATGTGGAAACCAGATCCCCTACTTGAGGCTTTCTCTGGGCTGGCAGGACACCCCTGCTCCCTCCTGTGCTCAGCTGAGCTTGCCCAGCCCTCTCCAGGGCTAGCTCTCCTGTCCAAGCTGGACTGCTCTGCGTGCTGATTCATCTCCTTTGAGAGAGTGTGATTTGTTGGTGTGCAGAGGGCATCAGAGAAAATCTGGGAATGCCATGGGATTAGCCATTAATTGAATTCTTAAATAGTATAGGATTGGCAACCCCCCTGTGTAGCACCCCTGAACTCATCCTGGCTGTGACCACGGGTCAACTTCTTTGAGTTCACAGCACCAGCAGGAGAAATAGAGAAGGTTTCTCTCCAGCTTCCTCAGCCACAGATCCCCAGTATCTGTGCACACAGCAAGCAAGGCTTGGAGCCAGGGTCTGGAGCCAGGGTCTGCCCCCCTTCTTTCATCCCAGATCTCTGGGCCATTCGATGTTTTCTGCTAGGAGACTGGGAACAGGTGTTGTTTGTGCTTTCTCCATAGAGATTTGTAATAGAAGCTCCACTCCTGGAGTGAATGGAGCATGGATGGGACCATGTGAGGATGAGCTAGCACTCCAGGTCTCAGCACAGCTACATGCAGCTCCTTGGTGCACCCAGAGCAGGAAAATGAAGGCCAGACCAAGCCAAGGGGCAGCGTGGAGCAGTTGACAGCTGGATATAAAGATCAGAAGTGGAGGGGTGGCACACACAGGTAAGGATGAAAATCATAAAATCCTAGAATGGCAGGGGGTGGAAGGG
>VZTU01018770.1:0-117307 GCA_013400835.1 Zapornia atra
ACCAAGCTGACTGCAACACTAAAAAATCAGATTTCCTGAATTTTATTTTTTTCTAATTTACTAAAACTTTGTAGTGACTTTTCAATGATAAAATCCATATGCTTGGAGTGGTTAAATGTATTTTTAAAGGTAAATCTGGGAATACAATTTCAATAGCAAAGGTTTATTTTAAATGGCTTTATATATTCTCTGTACTTCTGAGAGTTGTGACTTTAAAAGGACGTTCTGTTTATGTGAACAAATCTATTCCTTGTGCAAGGATTAATGAAATACAAGTGTAGCTGAGTTGATTGCTCTGTGGAGTACCACACATCTGTACATCTGAAGCCTTTACAGTTCTGCATGAGATTTTTCCAAATCTTTGCTTTGTTGAATGGTAGAAAACATATACAAATGGAGACTTTTGCACATGTATGTAGGTGATGTGTCATCCAAACTTGATTATTTGAACCTGGAGCGGGTGTTGGCTTTTGACAGGATGAATAAAACACTACGATGCACAACAATTCTACGGCTCTACTGGAGTGGAGGAATGCAGGCACAGGTGAGAGAGTGAAGGAGCTGGTAAATAGGGCTGTATTATTGTTCCTTCTGATTTTCATTGACTCCAGACAGTTAATTTGCTTTCTTTGGGCCACTGGCTGTATGACTCTTCACCTTTCTAGAGAACTTGTGTTTTTTAAATGAAACCTTGAGGCATTCACTGCTAGATATCTGCCAAAATGAACACTGACCCTTTCCTTCTGCATCTTGCTTTCTGAATCCAATCTGTCTGGTTTTTAATCCACAAGAGTACCTTTTCTTCCACGTGAAGTCACTATTTGATAACCTCTTGTTAAAGAAACTTTACAAATGCTTGTGTGTTTTCATTATAATGCATGAGCAGTCATAACTTGCTGACATAGTTCATTCTTTCTTTAATTCCAAATTTCAAAGCCTCTCCATATATTGTTAATCAAATATTTGGGGTTTGTTATCCAGCTAGTTGAAAAATCACGAAGTGGTCACTGTAAAGTATTTGAGTATTTATGAAAGAAATGTACTGGTTGTTTCAACAAGGACCTGTCACACTTTGCTGGTGCTTCTTATTTCTGATTTACTTTAGTTTTGTCTGCAGCAATGTGTTGCTTGGAGTTGTGGTTGGTAATTTATGAGATAGCTTTGACTGTGTTGCTCACAGAAGACTTTTTGAACAATCTATCTAGTTCTGTATCATGAGATGTCCTGGTTTCACATAGCATGGAGTTAATTTTCTTCTTAGTAGCAGGTATAGTGCTGTGTTTTGGCTTTAGGATGAGAATAATGTTGATAATACACTGAAGTTTTGGTTGTTGCTAGACAATGTTTACACCAAGTCAAGGACTTTTCAGCTTCTCGTCCTGTCTCACCAGCGAGGAGGCTGGGGGTGCACAAGGAGTTGGAAGAGGATACAGTCAGAACAGCTGACCCAAAGGGATATTCCATATCATATGATGTCATGCTCTCCATATAATTTGGGGGAAAGCTGCCTGGGGGTTTGGACTGTGACTTGGGAACTAGCTGGACATCAGTGATCTGTGAGTGGTGAGCAGTGATGCCGTGCATCATTGTTTTGTATCTTCTTCTTATCATCACCATAATCATCTTTTTTCCTGTCCTATTAAACTGTCTTTATCTCAACCCAGAAGTTTTGGATTTTTTCCCTAATTCTCTCCCTGTCTCTCTGGAGGAGGGGTGAGCAAACGCCTGTGTGGTTGTTCAGCTGCCTGCTGGGTTAAACATCAGAACAATCCCAAAAGAAAGGACTTATACCTCAACCGTATATATACATATACACACAATCCTTTGGCTTTAATTGGTTAACTCTTTTTTTTAAAGTGTATGTTCTTCTTTATACATTTTCAATAGCATTTTGCATTTTTGAACAAAGAAGAGAGTTTGTAACATAAAATATTTTTCTTCATTGATGTGAGCAGTGAGTTTCACTCAGGCATTTATGGTGGCAAGAAGTTACAGGCAGTGGAACTGATTTAAAAACAAAGTCTTTTTGTGGGGCTCTACTTAATGAAATTCCTTAGAAAGTTAGATTTGCTTCTAATTTGAATCAAAATTGTAACTCTTCATAAGTTTATAGGGCATGAGATTTTCTCAGTACTTCACTTTTAATGCCACTTAAATTTTTCATCCAGGTTGTGGTTCATTCTGAAGGGAACGAGTGTTCCAGCACCCACTGTAGCCGGCTGGTTTTCCTGTTAGGGACAATACAGGACTTTGTCAGTGTCTTGAAGCAAAGTTTTGAAGTGTTGCCCAGTCATTTGTGGAAAGAATTAAATTCATAGGCTCAAGTTGAGAGACTAATTCGAATGAGTTTGCCAGCCTGCGATTGGCAAAGGATTATAAATGGATATATCTGTCAGCTGCAGACACTGAAGACAAATGACAAAAGGAAACTTTGATAATGAATTACTATAGAATCATACTTCATGGATTATAAAGTTACATTGTTTTCCCTCCTTTTCTACTCCTCTTTTCCTCACACCACCAACGAATAGTTTGCTATACATACAGTTTCAGGTATCTAAACAAAGTCCTTCATTTTTAACTGCTTCTGTTAGACTTCTGGAGCAATCTTGTATTAAGCCTGTAAGAAATTGGCATTTCCTTAATTTAAGGGTTAACTATTGTGAAAAAGAGCATTTAGAAAAAAAATGGCATCCTGCTCTTCTGATCTAGGTCTTGGCAAAACTTTTGTGACCTTATTTGTTTGTTGTGGGGTTCTGTTTGTTTATTTTAACAGCAGCAGTTTGTTCTCTGTCAGAGGTGTCACTGGCGCGATATGCCTGTGTATTACTTCTACTCTATTAGGATGTAATGAGCTTGTAAAGATCTTGTAAATTTACTTTTCCCATTTAAGTGTAGAAATAAAAAAAGCATACAAATGCTGCCATTATATTCCAAACTGTATTCAAGCAGCAGATTACATTTCTGGTCTATTTTAGATTAATATAGCATTCCTACAAAGAATTTAATCTTTTAACACAAGCACTGTAGTTTGTTCTGTCTTCATATTGCCTCCTAATTGTTGCATTTCAGGAGATGAAAATAAGGTTTTACAGGAAGCCTAATCGTACTGCCTTTCAGATCTAAACATCTGTGGATAGGGAAAGCAAACTGTTTGTGCAAATTGTTTAAGCCTATAAAATTAAATAAGCTCTAATGAGTATTTTTTTTGTATCTGAAACTCAGCCTTTATGTTTTCAAAATATGACAGGGTTTCAAGCAGTTAAGTCCAGTGGCACCTTTTCAGAGCTTAAGAAGGAACCTTATTTTTAGAGAATGAGCCTTAACCCCTGGCCTTTAACATTCAGGTGTTTTTCAATTAATAAGAGCACTGGCATCATAGCAGTGAATATAGATAGGGAAGCCTGCAATTAATAGATAACCTGAAACAATAGTTTTAATAGCCCATGATTGAGCTTATTTAATATGTAAGGAGATTTTCTCACTTAAAACAAAGAGTAAGTGAATGTGTGTGAGATTACCAGCATGCATCAGGGGTATGCCATTGTCTGGACTGAAAAGAGCCGTGCATCTGTAGATAGTTGATAATTCGGATAATTATTCATTTATGTGTAACTGACTATTTCATAATAAGAGAGGGGTACACGTTTGGGTTTTTATTTTGTCTGAATTAGATAGGGAAATGATTAATTACAGAGCTGCATTTCGTGTCAAGTTGTGAATAAATATGTTTAGCATTCGTATGGTTGTTTACAAACAGGAAACCCACACCGCTTGCCAACGGTTTGATTAAAAGAACCCTGCCACCATTCAATTCATTGCTAATTCTCTGTAGGAAAGATCTTTACATTTGTGTAGTTTGGCATGGTGTAATTAAATTCTTTTAAAATGTTTTAATTAGGCAGAAGTAAACCAAAGTGCTTTTGTTTTCTCTTTGTAAACACTCTTAGGGTGGCACTGAGGTGTGTCTTGCCTTTTGAAAAGTACTCAGCGTGGGGTTTTTTAGTCTCTGTGTGTGTGTCCATACTTAATTGCTAGATGGCCTTATCAAATAATAAAATCAAGAAACAGTTCTTCAGTTAAAGTCTTTTCAACAATGTGTTGGTGCCCTGTACACCCACCAACTGCGGCAGAGCTCTCTGGACTGACTTCTCGCCGATCTGTGATGGTGGTGGTTTTCACCCAGAAAAAAGGCTTTGCTGGAACACAACGTGTTGCAAAGGCATTCAGTTCATCCATTGTCCTTTTTTTGCAAGCACCCCTGAGAACCCCAGAGTTCCCATCCCTTTCAGAGGACTTAAATAAGGTCTACTGAGCGGAGCTCCGTGTGTCATCCGCTTGCTTCCTGGAGCTATAAATCTGTCTCTGTTTAGGGCCAGCCCTGGTGAGAATATGGCCACGCGTCGCTGTGCTGGGCAGCTGCATTCATTTAAAGTGCTTTCCTGGGGAGGTGAATTGTAGCACTAAAATGGTAACTGCAGTGAATTAAAAGGCAATAGCTTGAAGCACGTGTGGATTTGCTTTCAGGACCGGTGTAATAGTTTGCAGTGGAACCGCTGTCATTTTTCAGCTGCTGGATTAGATTAATTGCTGTTACAGTACAGCATCACTGCTGTGGTTGGGACTGGTAGTATTTCTCCTTATGTATTGGCCCTTGATGGGCCAGGACTTCATTGTGCCAGTGTATCAACGCAGCATAAAAACCAGTTCTCTAATTCATATCGCTGACAACCCTAGGGTATGACTTTGCACTACAACTAAGTTGTATTAGGTGAAAAGGCAAGGTCTTGCTCCTCTCCCTTCCATTCATGCAGTAATTGACTTAAAGGCATTGCAGGAACCTGTGCCCTGAGGTTCCAGAAGGGTCCAAGATAGAAAATGGAGATGAAGAGCTACAGTCGCAGTGGTTTCAGGTTGCCAGGAAGCTTCACTGTGAGGGCTTTGGGAGGTTGTAGGTGTCTAAAAGGTGTCAGTGGAGTGGTACAGGGGAATCTTAATGGAAAACTTCTTTCCAACCCCAGAAAGTATATCGCAATGGGGGTTTACGTTTTGCTGGGGGCTGCTGTCAGCTGGCAGGACAGAATCTAGGCAGGAACCTACGCTGTTGGTGCTTGACAAGAGAGGAGGATGGGAATGAGATTGTGGTGGGCCATTAAGGGCCTTGAAAGCGAAGGCAAGGCTTTCCTGATTAATCCACACTGCTATGGCAGACTGTGGCTCAGCATGAAACACCCACTTGGAAACGTTTTTATGGATTTTCCCTTTCAAATTCTCTTTAGCTACTACTGTGCTTAAGTACTTAAAAAGTAATTAACAGAAACTACATGTGATACATGCATTATAACTGTTTCTGCCTGCATTAATTTCCTTGCTTATAACCATTTGTATTCTTCTGTTTTGAAATCATGGACCTTTAATTCACTTTTATTTCTACAGCTTAGCCCAGATCATGATGTCTCTCTGTACTGTGTGTATCAGAGAAAAAGGTGTGCTTCTTGAGTGATGAAATAGATTCTGACAATGGCAAATTTTTCCTGTTTGTGGATCATCCAGCAGTGAAATAAATAAAAAAAAAAAGTCACCACTAGAAGACACAAACCTGTAATTTCACTTTTATGTTACCAAACTGTAGAATAAGTAATCTGCTTTGGATGTACTTGCTTGCCTGATTTTGAGATCAAAAGGGATGAGAAAGTGCTGGACTTACCTGTTTGCTTAGCATTAATTATTACAATTGAGTTTTGCACTGCTGTAAGGTTCTGAAATAGTTTTTGTTTGGGAGTTGGCTCTTTTTATCTTTGGATTGCCAGTGTATTGATCGTGGCAGAAAATCTGAATTTAGAAAAAACTCTGCTCCTGAAGCCAAGTGACAACTTTTGTCTGTGTGATAGATGGTCAGCTTTATAACTGAATATTTTCTGGCTATTTGTTTGTTTTTATCATGCTTAGTTTCAAGTGGTGTGACAATATTTTTGTCATAATTTCAAATAATTTCAATTTGTCATAATTTCAAATAATTTCAATTTGTCATCATTTCAAATAATTTCAATTTGTCATCATTTCAAATCATTTATTTGAGGCTCCTTCTGACATTGTGTACAATTTAAATCTTCAGAAGATTTTCCTGATTCTCATTAAAGCTGGCAGGTATCTAGGAGCCATTTTTGACATTTTCCTTGACCATTTTCCTTTCCTTTTCCTACGAAATCACTTGTGAAGCAAGGAAAGATGGCTAACAGAGAAACCTACAATTAATTCCATGTGTTGCTCTCTACAGAACTGGGTTGAGATGGAAGAGGTAGGCTGTGATTTACATGCCTCACCTGCTAATTTTAATGTGTATGACTCCCCATGGCTGCCTTGAGCATCTCAACCTAGATTAATCTAAAGTTAAGTTCCTTTATGCTGGCTTATCTGTGATTGTTTTATGCTCACTCCATCTGTTTCTTAATGTAGCTCTGTAACTTCTTTCACAGTTCAGATTTGCTGATTATATCACTTTGGGGTTGTGGTTTAAACATTCAGCTCTGTTTTTATTACAAGATGCTTTGATAAATTTGTGAAAAGTGGCTGGTAGATCGTTATCGAATAATTATTTCTCTGGAGGTGATTCCCTTTTTTTTTAATGCAGAAAACAGGTTAAGTTATTAGGAGGATAAAGTGACATCACTCATTTGTTTTTGTCAGAGTCCCCCTCTTGTTTTAAGGAAAAAATGTGAAGTTGCATTTTATGATTTTTGCAAGTAGCCAGTCAATCCAAAAAAGTATGAAAAACCACTCTGTCAACCCCTGAGTCATCCCTTTTTGCAGTAATACAGTCCTTAGCTTAGCCTCCTATTTGTGAGGATGTTATTACTGGTCATTAATTTTTAAACTGTCACTTTTTTCTTTTTCTTTATTTTTTTTTCAGTTTAAATTACTTTATATAAACCTTGCAGAAGATAAAGATCATTATCCATCTTTCAGCAGTCCTGTTCCGAGCTGAATGTCTTTAATACATAATGCCAGAGCAGCCAGTCTTCAGAAGAGCCATTTCTGGAACAAAAGTTCTCACTAACATTTAGGTGGCAGCAAGTCCTGGTGGTCACCTACTGCTGTTGCATACTGGGAAGGAGTCTGAGCTGATGGGTAGTGATGGGCCCTACATCTCCTTCAGCTGATCAAGAAGTGTTTCAGGATGAGTTTAGCAAGATAGCAGGAAAATGTTTTAATTCTACTTGTGCCTATTCCCTGGGAGCTAGTTCATCTCCCTCTGGTTGAGCACCAGTTGCTTAATGAAGCAAGAGGAAGAGGGTATACGTAAGCTATTCTTAAACTTGTTCGCCACGTGGACAAAGCCAGAGGTATGAATTTCAGTTCCCATCTCCTGACTGGACTCCTATCCCTGCAAATGAAATGAGAAGTAATCAAAATCACCCATTCTAATCATTTGGCCAGTGCCATGTACCTGAACAATATGAAGTGGTGACTGCTGAGATTAGCTAGTGTTGTAATCATTGACACTGATAGAGGAACGTACAACTCAAGCATTAATGATGTGATTTAATGTGGGGTGGGGGCATGCCTAGCTGAAATAAAGAGATGGTGGGCATACATTTTGTTTAATGGAAGAATGCAACTGGATTGAGCAAGCTTTGGATCTGCCTTGATCTGAACTTTATTCTCCAGCAGCAGTCAAATGCAGGTTCCTAGGGGACAACGCAAGAAGAGGACAAGTGTGAGGGTGTTTTCCTGCTGTGTTCCCCCTACTCTCTAATGAGCTTTGATACCCTTGATTTACCAGTCTTTGGTGGCCTTCCTTACATGCATTTATTACTGCATATACTCAACTCCTGGTAGCTTTTGAGATAATCAATATCCTGTGCACTGAGCTTCACCCAATAACTCTATGCTGTATTTAAAAATAACCCCTTTTATATTTTCATCATCTCTGGCATTACAAAAACTAAGAAATAAAATTACCCAGAGGCAGGTACAAAAAAGCTTGCACCCTGTTCCTTTCATCTCTTGCTACTTGCAGTCTTTGCCACGTATCCTCCTTCAGCTTGGCTTTTCTAAGGTGGAAAGTCCTAGTTTATTTAGTCTTTCTGTATACAAAGCTTATTCAGTATCTTTGTTGTTCTTCTTTTGTACCTTTCTCAGTTTTACTATTTCATTTTGATTTACTTATGTGTTAATAGTTAGCTGACTTTTATGTGGTAGTAATTTGGAACCTAATGAGCACAGTAATTCACGTTTTTGATGACTACAATGTTACCATAAAAGAATGGGGTTTAATTATTTGGAGATTTCAGACGTGCATATGCAGTTCAGTACCCATGACAATGCATTTTTATACATTAATTAAGCTTCTTGAAGTACAGAATTCATTTTTTAAAGTTTTCATTGTCTCAGTAAGAAAAACAGTGTGACCTAGATAGGAGCTTCTGTAGCATTTCATTCTCTTCTGCATGGGGAATACATGTCAGAAATGTTTCTCAGGGGGCAAAATAGGAAGATCCCAAGTCTCTTTGGAGCAGAGGAATAACTGTTGTTCATCTTTTTTTCCTCCCTTGTGATGGCTACAATCACTTAGTATCTTGATATTCTAGATAAATGCAGTATTTATATTCCTAAGGCTATTTCTAAAGAGGGAATAAAGACAGGGTTTGATTACTGTTGGTTTCAGGACATAAATCCCTGGCCATGAAGGCTTGAAAAGTGGTCGTTGGGCCTGTCCCTTCCCCAAAGCAAGGTGTAGAGCTGAACACACCATGATAGGGAAAAAGAAATAACAGATGACTGTGGTGCTGTGAAAGTATTACAGTGTAAATAGTTCAACACTTGGAGTCTCTTAGAATTCCAGCCCCTGGATTCATGTGCCTTTAAACAGAGGATGAAAGCTGAATGTAAAGTGAGCTCCCAACTTTCAATACGGGGAGAAAATTAAAGTCTCCTTTAAAGAGTAAGGATTATTTTCCTTTTGTTCTCCTGAACATGTAAATTCATTATGATGGACTTGCCTTGGGTTTTTTGTATTTGTGGGAATCAGCAATATTCATCAGGCTCTTTGGTTGCTAACGTTGGGTACGTGGCCATTCTATTAGGACCTCATTTTGTCTTTGGAAACTGGTTCTGATGCTTCATTTACAAGCCATTTTTGAGATTATGTTACTTTTTCCACCAACTTTGACAGATTAGATTTTACTGTTTCCAGTAATGTCCTCAGATTTTGGAGGACAGTAATGTTTCCAGATGTCTGAGAGCACAAGCATGAGATTTGGATGCCTAGTAGACCTGTGGGTATTCTCATCTGCCTTCTTTTGAAGAGTGGCTGTGTTGAAACACATCTTTCTGTCTTGCCAGACCACTCCAGGTAGATAGCCTGCTTTGATAGCATCCTAGGTGCCTTTTGAAGGCTACATAAGTATCAGATATGTAGAGACTCCAGAAAAAAATTCAAAAATTAATGTTTTTAAGTAGTTCTGAAGTGACATGTTAAAATGTGCTTTCTTTGAAGCCACAAGTTTCATTGGTTGTTCTCAAACATTCTTCACATCACGATTTCAGATCTTAGTGTGGAGTTTTTGTTGTTTGGGTTGTTTGGTTGTTTGGGGTTTTTTTGGTTGGTTGGTTGGTTTTGGGGTTGGTTGGTTGGTTTGGTTTTGGGGGGTCTTTGTTATTGGGGTTTTTTCCTTCCCTGAATTATAAAGTAACTCGCTGCGTACAATAAGACATTTGGCTGGACTTATGTCAAAGCCAAATCAATGGCCAGCAGGTAGAGAGAAGGCACACCTTAAGATGTTTCCAAATTTATAATACATACCTTTTTAATTGGCTGGTGAAATCAACTAGGTATCAAATCAACTAGGTATCAAATCAACAATTCTATTTAGTCAAGTCTTTTTGTGGCTATCTGTGATTGCATCATTGGTTTGTTAATTTTCCAAGTGTCTGTAACACACTGCAATTCACTGACCAGACTAACTTTCTACTGGGACAATCCATCTGGCAGCACCCTGTGCTGTGATTTGTGTGCTGCACCAATTCCATTTTGATCTTGTATCTGTGTTCTCCAGGTACTCCCCCTTTTGAGGAATACTACATTTTTTTGAGTTGAAATGATTTAAAATCATTTGGCCTTTTGCCTTTTCACACCTCATAAAGTATGATGAAACTATACACAGATGTCCCCCAGGGCATAGCATGTTGCAGAAGTAACAGGAACACGTGCTACCTATTGTACCTATTGTCTCACATTGCTTAAATGATGATCACATCACTCCATTGTTTTTCAGAAAGCTGATTATTGTTTAACAAAAATCTAATTTGAACTTCAGACACCAAGAATGATAGGGAAATTGTGTGCTGTGCCTTGGAGAAATAAATCTGAAGTAGAGAGGAAAAATTCAGCAAATATTGGATCAATTTTAATAGACTTTGCTGTGGTGGAAGAACTACTTGCAGTCATGCTACTGTATAAACTTGCCTTGGATGAGTGGATTTGGAGGGTATCTATAGCTGATCATGCTGATACGGTGCAGTCAAATAGTGTGAGTTCTCTATGTACATAATGACCGGTGCTTACTGCTTATGACTACAAGAGGGGCCACGTGGGTGCATCATCGTTTTGCTAGAATAAAATCCCCCATATCAGACCTAAACACACAACTAACCTTAGTTCTGTGTGCATGGAGAGGACATTAAAAGAAATCTCATATATTGTGCTCTTATCTGACACACAAGAACTGATCACGTGTGTCTTTTCCGCTCTTGCAATATGTGGTCGTTTAGGTAGTCATCATCCCATAATTATATATTGGGCTGCATTCTGATCATCAGAATACATGCCCATCCTGATCCTGACCCCTGATCATCCAGGGGCTTGATGTCCTCAAAGCTCAGACATTTAAAGATATTTGGAACAAATTTATGTACTTTTATTCCTTGTAACCATGATCTGATAGAAGAGTTATCCTCCCATACTGACACCAAAAATGCAGTTGTTCCAGCAGCTTCCAGCTCAGTTTTGTCCCCAAAACAATACTAAAAGCTGTTGTCCTAATTCTCAGACATACTTAAGTTCTTTGTGATCTCAATGTTTGTCTTTCACTCTTTTTCCTTATTCTTGTCCCTTATAACTAAGAATTACATTAGGAGGTGGTTGTGCTTCCTATCAGAGAAAGAACAAGCCTGTGTGGTCGCACTCACTTGCCTGCTCTCCCTGCATTGTGAAGTAGGATTAATTAGCTCATGCTCTGGACTGTCTTAGCGTGGTGCATACAGTTTCTGGATGGGAGCTGACTGATATCTTGCCAGGCAGTAGCACAGACATATAGAAAGCATGGGATGGTTTGCATCTTTGTAAGCATGTCTGAAGTGTGGTCACACACCAGGCGCTGCATGGGAACGATGGTGTGGTTGTGGTGAGCGTGTTTGGGCCAGGGCTCGGGCTGTGCAGAGCACGTGTCCTGAAGACAAGGACAACGTTCCAAAAACAGCTCAATGCAAGGCTTGCCTCACTGAAAAGTAGTATTGAAAGGAAGGTTCCCAAGGTCAAGTTGCTGCCTGCCATGAAATTTTGGTGTTTGAAGGAGTCTGTGTGCCTAGAATCACAATGTTTCTGGTCCCAAAACACAGGCTCCTCATGACTGGGTGAAGGAGGGTCTTGGGTGGCTGGTACTGATATCACACGGTGGTGCATTATCTGCCAGTACATATTTCATCTCATAGCATTACTTTAATGAGCGTTGGTCCCTTAATTATCTTCTTATGTCAGCGCTACAGAGGAGCAAGACAAAATCTCGGGATGGAGTTGTTCCCAGTGGTCCATTCCAGTTGTCTTTGGTATCAGAGGGTACCAGAGCCCTCCCTGTGAGAGAGCCCTGCTTACCTGTGTGCTGTTCTTACCCTGTCAAAGGGGTGCAACCTGGATCTGATGGGTTAGCCGAGGATTGTTGCTGAATCATTTTCAAAGCAGCAAAAGCCGATAAGATTGTATCCTGCTCTACCTCCTGAACTTGCTGGGAGCAGGAAGGACTGAGGGCTGTAGGCTGGCTGCTTCAGCACAGCAGAAACGGGAGCCACAGGGTTTTGATTCTGCAGACACATGGTGCCTGGGACTCTTGGTGTGGCACCAAAGGAGTCATGTTGCTGAACAGGATTCCTCTGGCGTGGGGTGGGTACGTGGCCCATATGCTGTCAGCCTCTCAAGAAGAGGGCTTAACCTGCATCAACTGGAGGCAGTAGAAACAGGGCATCTGCTCTCAGTGAGATTTGGGTTCCTCAGGAACCTCTTGAATACAGGCCAAAAAAAGGAATATTTAAGAAAATACTTAATGTGCTTTTCATAACTGTCAGCCAGTCCCCCAGACACAAAAATCTGGATTTGGAGGGGGAGGGGGAGGGGGGATTTCATCAGTGTTCCTTCCCTGCTGTGGCATAAGAGTGTCTTACTAGTGAATTTTAAACCTTGACCTATTTCAGAATTGTATCAAGCATTCAGGATTGCATTGTGTCAGTATTTCTCCCCCCAACTCCAAGCTTTCTCACTTTCCTTTTTGTTGATTCAGCCTCCTTAAATCTACCGACTTCACACTTTGAGAATTCCATCCCAAAGAGGCAAAATAATATTTTGCATCATTCTTATAAAGTAAAATGAGATAGTTTGGCTTTCAGTAGAAAAACCAGCCCTTCTCATCTCTCCAAGGAGATGGTTACATTCCTTTCCTGCATTGAATTGCACTGTCCTCTAGTGGCTCTTTTAAGGATTTCTGCTCGTGGATTTTTCATACTGCTCTGGCACAGTAGGTTTAATCTTTATTTTCAAATGTCTGATATAAAAAGCGAGAGGATTAGGGTAATATTTCAAAACTGGATAAGAAAAAGTTACATTTGACCTGTGGTCAGAGTTATAATAATATAGAGGCATTTAAAAATGTTTGTATCTGACTTATCAGAGGGAGCAGAATGAGATGGAAAGCGAAGATGCAAGTGTATGGCATCTGTGTTTTATTACATTTTTATTACATGGTATTGAGAGTTGGAGATAATGTGCTGCTTTCACAGTGAAACAAATTTTGTACTCTGTGAAGGAGTGAATAATAAAGGCCAATGGAATAACGGGAAGGATTAGATGCACCTTATTAGATTCAAAGCAGAGACCAGTGCATCCCGTTCTACTCAGTGGTTTGGGTTTTTTCATAATATTGCTACTACCTGAGGAAAGACAAAGGGAACAGATCTTTGTCTGGGACATAAGGACATAGGACTTGTTGTCCAGGTAAGCTCAATCATCTCCAGGGGGTTTGGAAAGTGTCCTCACCCCACTGTCTCTGTGGCTGTGCCTCCAAAGCAGATAGCAAGGAGACTCACTCTCTGAAGATTTCTTTCTTAATCAAAGTGTTGTGTAGCCACTAATATGCTGAAGGAGGGAAAGTTCCTTGCTTACCTGTAGCTAATTAAATAGATGTTCCTGAGTTTCTCTAATCCTGGCCAAGTTGTGTTCCTGTAAGCATACCTTGCCTTGCACTCTGTATAGACTGCAGCAGTTCTTGACACTGTTGTTGGTAAAAGTTTCCAGCAATATGAGAAAGAAGCTCTTGTGTGTCACTGTTACGAAGGCTGGTGGGTTTCTGTGAGGTCCATCTGCAGCCTGGATGCCTGGTTTTGAGGAATGGTGAATACCCCTCTGGTGGGAGCATCTCTGAAGATCAGGTCGGGAATATAAAGCTTACGTGGCAGCACTTGTTAGGCTTTGTGTGTGTTTGCAGCACTGTATCCCTTTTCTTGTCCCCCTGTGAGCTGGGAACACATCTGCAGCTTCAGGGCTTGTGTCCCACCCAGCATCCTGTAGTGTCAGCTTCCCCACACTCTGTGGTGTGAGTGATTTCAGATACAGTCCTTCCACTGGTGTTTAACAGTGAATGAAGGAAAGAGAAGGAACAAGAGAAGGAAGGAAGAGAGAGAAGGAACAAAATACCTGTCAGGATGCTGCTGGCTTGCTTTTCTTGTTTCTTTCCTGGCAACGTCATGGTTTTGTGTGGTAAAATGTGGTTTTACAGGTACAAAATAGACCCCACTGACCAGAAGGATGGGGAGGCATGAAAGAAGTTTTATTTAAGAATGTGTCATTTAAAAAGTGCTGGAAGCCTCCACGCAGGAGCACGTTTGCCACTTGTACGATGCAAACCCACTGCCTTCCATGTAGATGTGACCTGTGGCATCCTGGAGAAAACTTGACAAATGTAGTCTGCTTCATGCTGTCTGGCTACACTTTTGGCTGATGAAGGAGTGAGGAGTGGTCAGTAAATTAATTTAGTCAGCTTGAAGTGTAAAGGTGGGGGTTTTTTTCAGCTTTCAATCCAAGCAAACTGTAAGCAGGTTCTTTGCTGTTGTAGCTTTTAATTGGCTGCAGATGTGGTTTTACTGACAGCTGCTGAACAGCTTGTTTTCAACTGAAAAAAAATGGGTCAGAGTGACAACTTACAGCAAGGTCAGAGATCATGTTGGTGACTTCATAACAATGTTTATAGCACTGTGTGAGTGTGTCTGTGTGTGCACACAAGGGAGGAGATGCAGAGTCACACGGCGTGCATCC
This sequence comes from Zapornia atra, assembly GCA_013400835.1. Classification (NCBI taxonomy): domain Eukaryota; kingdom Metazoa; phylum Chordata; class Aves; order Gruiformes; family Rallidae; genus Zapornia; species Zapornia atra. Next base: position 14,579 of record VZTU01018770.1, read on the forward strand.
CCCCGCCGGTGCTAATAGTTGGAGAACTGTTGCAACTCTTTCTTGCTGGCATCAGATGGCATAGAATCACAGAATCACAGAATCATAGGGGTTGGAAGGGACCTCAAGAGATCATCGGGTCCAACCCCCCTGCCAAAGCAGCTCCCTAGGACATATCACTCAGGCATCCAGATGAGACTTGAATATCTCCAGAGAAGGAGACTCCACCACCCCCCTGGGCAGCCTGTCCCAGGGCTCCCTCACCCTCACTGGGGAAAAGTTCTTCCCCATGTTGGTGTGGAACTTCCTGTGCTCCAGTTTACAGCCATTGCCCCTTGTCCTGTCTCCACAGACCACTGAAAAGGGGCTGGCCAATTCCCCCTGCATCCCCTGCTTAAGATAATTATAGACTTTAATTAGGTCCCCCCTTAGTCTTCTCTTCTCAAGGCTGAAGAGTCCCAACTTACTCAGCCTATCCTCATAGGGGAAATGCTCCAGGCCCCTAATCATCTTCATAGCCCTTCTTTGGACTCTCTCCAGGAGATCCCTGTCCTTTTTAAACCAAGGAGCCCAGAACTGGACACAATACTCCAGGTGGGGCCTGACCAGGGCAGAGTAGANGCTGGTTCATGGCCAACCTGTCATCTACCAGGACCCCCAGGTCCTTCTCCACTGAACTCTTCTCCAGCAGGTCATCTCCCAGCCTGTACTGATACAAATGGTTGTTCCTCCCCAGGTGCCAGACTTTACACTTGCTCTTGTTGAATTTCATTAGGTGTCTCCCTGCCCAGCTCTCCAGCCTGTTCAGGTCTCTCTGGATGGCAGCGCAGTGTCCTGCGTGTCAGCCACCCCTCCCAGCTTTGTATCATCAGGTACTTGCTGAGGGTGGATGCTGTTCCCTCATCAAGGTCGTCAGTGAAGATATTAAACAGGGCTGGACCCAACACCGAGCCCTGGGGAACACCACTAGTCACAGGATAATGTGAAGATGAAAGGGACATAACAACTCAACTTACAAGTGTCAATTTGTTGCCCTCTCTCTTCTTGTGTAATGAATTTGTGGTGTTAGTGGGGACTCCCAAGGATCTTGGGCAGACTGGAACGCCGCAGCTGCAGACAGCGCGACGTCCCACGTATAGATTTATTAAATGGGCTGCAGTGGAGTGCTTTATAGGTGCTGTCTGTGCTGATCCTTAAGTGTGGGATGATCAGGTGTCAGTGAGTGTTTTGTAAGGCTAAGAAAGTTGTAGAGGAAAAGAAGAAAAATAAAAATAAACCTGATAGTTTTGTTAATAAAGCAACGTAGATTTTATATAGATACAGCTGTACATAAATATGTCTAATTTCTTATATAAAGAAAGAAAAGGCTGCCTGTCTGTCTGCATGTACACTTGTCCATACATTGTTTGGGAACTGTGGGATTAATGGGTATTGCAGTATTTGCAGAGATTCAATAGCATCACTGTGATAACAGCGCTCATTTAGTTTCTATCCCTTTTACTTCCCCACACTGGTGCTCAGACCTGTCCAGCTGTGGGCCTTTCCTGCTGCTGACAGGGATGTCTTCATACTGTCGTGTGTTCCCTTGTTTCTCCAGAGTCCGTCATCGGTTGTGAGTATGTTTGATGGTGATTTCACATCTGTTGACTGCTTTGTGGATAGAAAGGCCCTGACCTGTGAAAATACTGCTATCTTGAGTTTCCTTAATGATGTTGCTGAAATAAGGAAGAATTTCATAAGGCATGCTGTTGGATTAAAAATAGTTATTGGAATAATCATGCTGTCAAGTTACCTATCTTGTATGTAGACATTTTGCTCTCTCCTTAATATGTCTGATAGTCCATATGCATTAGATACTGAGCGTGTTCATATGTAACAGTTCTGGTATACGATGGGAAGTTTATTTTTCTTACAGAATGAAATAATACTGAAATTGTGCATTCTCTGTGCACATGAAATACCAAAAACCTTTTCATCTATCTACTGGGTTTGAATGTTAAAGGTCTTTCAGCTGGAAATGCAAGATCTAGTCAGGCTACAGAAGCATATATAAACAATGTTCACAAATTTCAGTTGAGTTAAAGTGAATCTCAGCATCATTTGGACTGATCTTTTGGCTTATTTGGAAGATTACAATAAAACCCAAGATTGAATTCTCTACCTGATTCAGTTCCTTATTGATTGAATCCTTTTAGACTCCTCTCTAATTTAACAGTGTATTTTTGTTAAAGCCAAGCATACAAACATCAATTATCCAAGCTGCATCTAATTTCCTTCAACTTTTTTTTTTTTCCTTTTGCTGCCAATGGATTAGAAAACCTGATTAGAATTCAGCTTGAAAGCTGAAAAGCAGATCCTTAAATGAGAATGTCTGCATTAGGAATTAAAATATCTGTACTGGGCATAAAATCCTCCTCCTTATCTCTAATAATGTAAACACACTTGGTTAAGTTGATCTGTCGCATGCCTGGTGCAATGTCCCTGAGTTAGGAGCATGTATTAGAAAAGCAGAACAGCGTCTGTGGTTTGTCTTGCTGATGGAATACATCATTACTGTATTTTAACATCAAAATGCTTTGCATAGCTGCCTCCTTACCAGAAGGGTTAATGTGATGTGGGTTTGAAGGGCTCGGGTTTTACTTTACATGTTTTTACCCCCTAATACCAAGAATGTTTGCATGTGCACAGGTGGGAGGAGTAAGGCAGAGAAGGGGCCTCCTGAGGGTTCACTGTTGGTAGATTCTACAGAGCTTAAGGTTTTTATAATGATGCAAAGGTCAAATAAATAATGGCAATGGCTTCAGTAACTTAATATGCAGAAAACCCTGGGCTGGTAAATGCCAGTGTTGAAGTGTTGGCCCATGTCTAAATTATAAGAAAGCTTTATAAAATCAATTAAATGGTATGTTTTGGTTTAACTGGATTATTAATTTCCTTCTAATACTTAGTGTGCTCTCCCTGTGATGAGGAAACCGTGCCATGAGCCAAATGCAGGGGCTATAACCAGATCAGTTGTTGTCATGGACTGAATCATCATACCTCATTTCAAAGGGAGAAATTTGGGTTATAATTAATTATTGTTCAACTTATATAGCGTTGGAGAGGTTTTCTGCTTTGAAAGTGTATGTGAGAATTCTGTTTATAGTCTCAGGCTGCCCAGAAGAGTGAGCAGATCTTAAATGGATGTCTGCTGCAGATAGTAAGAGCAGGAAAGTAACAGGAGCGGGCAGCATCTAAGCACATCAGCACTGGCACTCAGTGAAAGAGTTGGTATCTAATAAGCTTGAGAGGAGAAATGGCGCTGTGACCTGTGTGGTCAGATGGGAATAGTTCTGTCTGCTTTTGGGTGGCATCATGAAAAGAGTCGGAGCTGGGAGCAGCAGCATGTGATGAGAGATGTCAGTGACATAGTCCCATTGCCATCTTCAACTTACAACTGTTCTGCTAGCATTGGAGTTCTATAGCGCCCTGTAAACACAGCGTATGTTTACAGTGAGGGATGCTTGTGCTGTCCAGGGTACTGCTAAAGGATTTTGGTGAGCTGATTTCATGTAGGAAGCAAAGTACTTGTTGAGATTATTTTTTTCTCTTTTTTTTGCTGCGCTGTGGATGGCAGCATTACTGACAGTGGTGAGCTTTCCATGTGTGTGTGTGACTGCACATCACAGGACCTAATTGTCACGTTTTGTCTGCAGAGAAATATTAAACCTGATTGTGCAGAGCTATAAACGTGCATGACTGCAGGGGATTTACTGTGCTGGTATGAGTGTGGCTACCTCGAGGTGGGCAAAGTGAATCTGTTCATCTTGTGCAATGAGTTAAGCATAATTGTGGTTGACATCATGCACAAGTGAAATCCAGTGATATTTCGTTCCTTCAAACCTAATCCCTTCTTTATCTTGTCTTCTTTTGAGTCAACATGATTCTGGCAAAGCTTGTTTGTGACACCCAGTGAAGCTTATTGTAGAGTACCTCAAATTTTGTGGATTAGCCCCACCGTGGTATCAAGAAACAGCATAGCTGCATCTGTGTGGTGTGACCCTTGACTTACTAAGCCGTGGTGGGAAGCCTGGTATATGAACTTGGGCACAATATTATACTACCTTACCAAGTGGAAAGAAACCATATTAATATCTTGTATGTGTTATGGTCTTGTATGTTGTGAAAGGTAATTTAATCATGAATTGGGTGCAGGAATTTCAGTTTCCAGAACCTGATGAATAACAGGTTTTTGAGGTTATCAATTAATCTGCTGTAATGAATGTTCTTCGTGGCATGCCTCTACTTGCTAATTAGAAAGGATTTTTACTCCTCTTTATCAAGTCAGGACAAGTATATTACCTTTTCCCCTGTACTGCTTATGATAAAGTGCTTATCCAGATTGTTTAGTGAAGTGTCCACATGAATATTTCACTGCACGTGCATCCTTACATTCATGCACTGTGTCTTCTGAGCTCCAACCTCTGATGATTTTTCAATACATTAAAAAAATCCAAAATATAGATTGCTTAATCTCTTTTTATTTATACTTATCAATAGAAATCCCCCTTTTCTTTGTAACAATGTGTTTATGACATTAATGACCGTGCTGGTTTAGAGCAAGGCAATTAATCACTGCTACAGTCTACAGCAGCAGTAGATTCAGAATCAAGTTCTCCGAGCACAGAGGTGAAGCTTGTACCTTCCATAAGTGACAACCTGCCTGACAGAGGGGAATTTCTACCCTGGTTTGTCTCTTTTAACCTGTGCCTGTTTAAAACCAAACCAAAACTCAAAACAAAACCCCACCTGTTTTCTGTCTTTCCTTCAGGTTGAAGCAATCCTTGTAAACATTTTTGGTGGCATCGTGAACTGTGCCATCATCGCCAACGGTATCACCAAAGCCTGCAGAGAGCTGGAGCTGAAAGTGCCACTGGTGGTCAGACTGGAAGGTGAGTTTCAGACAAAAATCGTAACCCACTTAGCCTTCCTTCCATCTCAGAGCTCTCAACAGGGTAGTCCCCCACAATTCTCCATCCACAGCGTGACCCAAAGCCTTTCCTTACACATTTCTTTTTCCCTGGTGGTACTAGAAGCAGTAACATTTTGCTGGGAAAGCATTATGGTTTTGCTTGTAAGATTTGCAATGCAAATGGAAATCATTTTGATGCAAGTTTCTATTTACTGGAAGGTATTTCCTTTTCAAATCATTTTTTTACTGAGTGCAATTCCATTATTGCTAAACCTGCAGCAACATAAAGTTTTCTTAAATGTACTCCAATACCATAATTAAAAGAAAGATGTTAGAAGGGGTGTTTGTGAGAGAGAGATTACTGTGAAGTGTTCTTCTGCCCAAATATCCAGTCCAGCTAAAATCCATTAGAATCCAGAAAATTTGGTAATGGTAAGGAATTACTTCTTTTTTTTTTTCTTACTACATCCATCATTGTTAAGGTGGAAACAAAAAGGTAATAGTGAGATAAGGAAGAGCACTCTCTGGCCATTACTGGCTTTAATATAATGGCTGATGGAGTTCAGGCTCTAATTTCTGAGAAGTACCCAGAAGGAGGAAGGGCGATTCTTCTTCTGCTGTTGAATGGAGAAGTGCTCTGATTGAAATCAGCACACAGCTCTGTTTTTTTCTAGGTTTGGAAAATAGAGGGGTTTCTGGTTGTTGGCATTTGGGTTTCTTTTTTGGTTTTAAGGCCTCCTCTTCAAAAGCTTCAATATTCACATTTGGGTGTATGTGAAGAGCGTTAAGGTGTCTTGTCACTCTGCATGGGTGGCGAAAGGAACAAATTCATCCCTTTATGCCCCTCAGGTACAAACCGGGTGGTTTTTAATGCTGCAATAGGGAAGAGGGAGGAAAATGGTTCTGAATACGCCAGGTTTTTCCTTTTCAAAATATAAAGTCAGCAGGATATTACTCCTTTGGGTAGAGGGGTACTTGTTTTGCCTTTCAGGAGAAATCAGGGATTTCCCATCCCTGCTCCTCGTGCCACATTGCACATGATACATAGTTCGCGTCAGGGGAGACCACAGCCTGTGACATGCCTTTGCATCCTGTAGAAGTTCTGCCATGCATTTCACAGTTCAAACTCTTTCCAGAGTGCATTCTTGGTTTAACACGGGTGAGACTTTATCTCTGGTATGTTCAGGGATGTTTAAATAGTTGGCAATGGATTTTTAGAAACAAATGATGAGAAATTTGTTTGGATGATGGAGCATCACTGAACTTTGTAAGAGGGTAAGTAGGTGGCATAATATGGATGAAAAAGAGACTGATGGGTGTTGGTTAGAAGCAGGGAAATTTCATAATAAAAAAAATATTGTGTACCAGCTCTAGGCAATGTTGTTTAGCTCTTTGTCATAGCAAAAAACTTCTGTCTGTCACAGCTGGGAAAAAGTTTATCTGCTGGATCTGCAAGACTTCTCCTCTATTGTAGCTGTTATTCTTTAACTGGAGATATGGGAAGAGCTGTTAGTCTTCCTTATGATCAAGATAGTGGCAAGTTGCTTCTGTCAGAACATTTGAAACTGGTATAAGAGAAACAAGAAAATCAACTTGCTCATTTTAACCTGCAGTATGCTACATCTGCCACTGGGTTTTCTTGACCTTTCTCTGGCACTTACAATGCTTCCACGGTTGTATATGAGTAAGGGTGAATATTGTTTTTAAACGTGACTTCTGGGAGATTGCAAGAGGCAAAGCAGCCCCAGGGATGAATGAGGAGAGTCCCTGGTGCTGCTGCACTGTGGAGCTTGTTTGGGAGAGAAGGTGTGGAGCAGGAGGGCTGCTGCCGGGGGCTGCACAAAGCCCTGCAGAGGTGGCTTCATGGTAGCTTCATGGTGTCTTCATGGTGTCTGTTCCTCTTGTGCCTGCGACCTTTGAGAGCCCTGTCCTGCTTCATCCATAGAGCCACATCCTCAGGATGTGGAACACAGACAGTAACGCACACATCCTGTGCTGATCGTCTCGTATGATCCCTCATTCTTTACTGGGTTTGTAATAACACTTCTCCTCCACTAGCTGCTGACTCCTGAGATGGTGGTACCATGTTTTCCTTAGGAAACTCTCCCAGTGTGATACAGCAAACTTTCACTTTTGCAGATCTCAGAAGTTTTGTATGTCCTTCTTTTATTCTGTTACCCATCAGTTCATCCTAACTGAAGAGCTATGGTGTTTACAGCCTTCAGATGTTGTACCGAGAAACTGTTAGCTTGTAAGCCCTGCTTTCTCTGCCTCTTTAATCACCCAACCAAGCTATATATATATATTCGGTTCTTTTTAATCTTTCCTCAGAAATCAGTCCCTCTGGATCCTTAATCATCTTCGTTGTTCTTCTTTGAACTAAGGCACACCAGGTTATCTAAACATGTAAGGATTTTGAATTAATAATGAGTACTGTGGAAGTAATAGGGCTACCCAAGACTTTTTAAAACATCACCAATAACATTTTACAGTTCAGAAGGAGACAAAGGGACAAGTGCTGCCTTAGATTTCCATCTTGAACATTTTTCCAACAGAAGGTTCATGATTATTCCCATAAATCTAACAGATTTGTGACCTGCACTTTAAGGACTCTTTGCCCACATGTACTGTATTACAAATGTCTTGATGACTAGAGTTTTAATCAGTCAAATCTGTCTTGATTTAGCAGGATTCTGCAGACGAATCTTTGTTCTCGGTTGTATAATAATTACAAGCTGTTTTACCAGTGGATAAAGAAAGGATTACTCTCCTCTTTGAAAATGGTAACTTTATAATTACATGTATTTACTTGCCTTACTGATAAGGCAAGAACTTACCAGCTGAGACACGGGATTATTATTGTTTAAAAGGCTCGTGGACAAATGGAGAAACCACATCTTCCAAATTTTCTCTCTTACAGATGTAGGATATTAACTACTTCGGGGTTTATGCAGCATTTTTTCCCCTTTAAGGTGTAATTTACTTCAATCAAGTTTTGTGAAAGCTAACTAGGAGAGCCGAATGCGAGTCAGACCTTGATTCTCTCATTTATGTAGCTCAGAGTTACATGAAGAGAGGAAAGAATAAAAAAGAATTGTTAATTAGATGTCTTCTTCCTATGTTAGAAGTTTTATGTTCTATCTCTTTCAACAAATGAATTCTCTGCTTCTCTGGTCATAGGACAAGAAGAATTGGGAGGATTTAGAACGGCTTAATAAGTTGGAGCGTTGCTAGAAGCAAGTTGGCTTTTGTTCAAATGTCTGAATCCAGAATTTCCTGATACATTTTCAGCTGTGTAATTCGTGACCTTCTGTGTTCTTCAGAATCCAATGTCTTCTTTTAAAAAAAAAACTCAGAAATCTCTTACACACAAGTGAAATTTTGTTCCAATTTGTTTATCTTGCTCAAAAATATGGTTTAGTATGTATGCCTGTGATTTTTAGTATCCCAGTTTGCCCATTAAGAGGGAAGAATGATGGATTTCAAAGTTGCTTAGTGAATCTATGGAGTCCTCCTGGCTTGTTTGTAGCAGTGTGTGCTGCTATAATCTCACAGTTTAGAGAAATGTGCTTAGATAGAGTATTTACTACTAGAACTTTTAGGTAATGAGTTAAATACTCGGCCTTGGTGAGGCCACACCTCGAGTGCTGTGTCCAGTTCTGGGCCCCTCCAGGACATCAAAGTCCTGGAGGTTGTCCAGAGAAGGGCAACCAGGCTGGGGAAGGGGCTGGAGGGCAAATCCTGTGAGGAGCAGCTGAGGGAGCTGGGGATGTTTAGCCTGGAGAAGAGGAGGCTGAGGGGAGACAGACCTTCTCACCACCTACAACTACCTGAACGGAGGTTGTAGAGAGGTGGGTGATGGTCTCTTCAGCCAGGCGACAGGAGATAGGACAAGGGGAAATGGCACTAAGCTGTGCCAGGGCAGGGTCAGATTAGATGTTAGGGAAAAGTTCTTCACTGAAAGAGTTGTCAGGGCCTGGAACAGGCTGCCCACGGAAGGGGGCTGAGTCACCATCCCTGCATGTGTTTAAAAGACGGGTAGATGAGGTGCTCGGGGATATGGTTTAGTAGAAGAAAGGTATGGTTGGACTCGATGATCTGAAAGGTCTTTTCCAACCTTGTGATTCTGTGAAATAGATTCGCTTTGCTGGTGGTAGCAGAGATTTCAAGGCAAGAGAAGTGTCAGTGTGAGTGACTGTGTGTACACAGACTGAGGCACGGCTGCAGAACCCAGGTTTCAGGAGGAGGACATTTAGATGTAAGAGCCTAAAAGTATTTGCTGATAAAATTGCATTTCTCCTGTTTTTCCATGGAGTGTCAGCAACAGTAATATGTGCCAGAAGGAAACAACTTCTTTTTCTTATCAGAAAGCCGTTCCTTTAACAGGAGTCAAGTTTAAAAAAAACCCCTCACAACCCAAAACCAAACAAAAAAAACCCCAAAATCAAACAAAAAACCATCAGCAACCACAACCCCAGGCCTTCAGTCCTCTGACTTTTCAGTGTTTCTCTTCTGGCTGCAGTGTAGGTGCAGGGCAGGTTATTTTGAGCGCCTGTGCATGGGATTCTGTTTACAGTTCTCTGCCACCATCCAGTGGCAGGAGGTTAATGTTAGAACAATGGGATTATTTATTTGTTTATTTTAATGGCTGCTGCAATAAGATGATGCCCTCTGCAGATTCTTTAATGTTCCCAGTGTTTCCTGAATGTTTAATTTTAAATCTCTCCCTCCACTGTGAGCAGGGTCTCATTATAATTTTGGGATTCTCTGTATATCTAAAGTACTTAGCACAACAGGATAAAAGCTATCCTTAAAACCAGATAATTGCAGCAAAGGAAATCCGTGCTGAAAAACATGCTTAGCTGTATGGCCTGCCTATAAAAGAGTATTTTATTTAATAAACCCCAAAGTGTACCCTTACTCTTTTGACTGCAGTGAGATTATTTGGGGTTTTTTCACCTTTCATATTTTCATTTTTCTGCATGAACTCCCCCCTCCCTTCTTGGGGGGCTGTGTTTTGTATCGATTTTGTGATGCATGTCAGACAAGTGCTGTGTAGAGCAATCAATGCAGCGCAGAACAGATCCAATGGATTGTTCCCACTCTGACCTGTTTGTAAATTAATATTGGCCACTTAGTGAAGAGCAAAAGTTAGTTTTAAATATTATGTGTCTGTCACAAAGAGCACAATAGTTTTCTCTGTGGGAAAACTTCCAGGAAATTTTCTCTCTCTTTCCTTTGTTTTAGTTTCCTTTGTCTCATAGAATCCTATTTGAGAGATTGGTACAATCTTGACTGTTTTAAATGTTTATCACATCAGTATCTAAATAATAGATAAAATCTAGCAGACTTGAGAATCTTGAAATGTGAGGAACTTAAGAGAGAACTTTTGTCATTTCTTCTGTCTTCCCTGTACAGCTCTGTACTGGCAATTAGCAGTTTCCACATTCTGTTATTACATGATGGTTGAAAAAAAATTGCATCAAATATTATGCCCTTTTTTCCCTCCACAATGTTCTTTTTTCTGTAGGAAAAGTCCTGTCAGAGAGATTTCAGGTGTCTCTGACCTTCCTACCCAAGCCCCACTGCTGTCCTCTGCACGCGGATGGGAAGCGTGACCTCTTCTGCCAGGGCTTTTAAGCAGCTAGCAGATGGGGTCCTGTGTTCCTCTTCCAGATACCTCCTCTCCTATCACAGAGCACTGGGACCTGCTGCGACAGAGCTGGCTTTGGTCTCTGAGTGCTGGGGGTGGGAATCCTGACCTCACTCAACACACTCTTGAAATAGACTTTGGAATTTCTCTGTACAATTTCAGACACTGTAAAGACTGCCAGAAAAGCAAAATGACCCTTTTAAAATGAGCATTCTGGAAGTTGCACAGTAAGGAGTATGCTTGGTTAATAATTAAGGGTATAATTAGTGTATAGCTCCAAATATAATTAAAATTCATTTTGCTAGGTCTAGGAATTACAAAGTAATTAAGCATTTTGACATGGCAAATGAACAAGGAACTTGATGTGGAGGAGGGGTGTAGAATTGATCCTGAAGAGGACCAGTTCTCGCAGGGGGTGTGATCCAGGATCTTGTGAGTAGCATGGGATCCCAAAGTGTGGGTTGCTCATCCTCAGAGGGGTACCTGACTCCAAATTCTTCTCTGGTGCAGAGCGTATTGGCGAGCAAAGCTGTCACTTGGCTTTGCTGGAGAAAGCTCTGGAGAATTCATATTTACTGTTTGCCTTTGTTTTCCAACAAGAGTGAGCCAGAGTCAATGTGAAGGCGATGTGCTTGTCTCTATACACATGAAAAACATGCTTTCCTGAAATACTTTTTTTTAATTTATGGTGTTTTTTTTTTCCTTTACTGTGCATGTGGTCAGTTGGCTAAATTTGAGCTCTCTGTGCTCTGTATAGCTGAGCTGTCTCCTTCAACGTGGGATAATTCAGTGCAGCAGCAGAGGAGGGAGCAGTGACATGCTGAACACTTCAGGCTGTGTTCCCCCTTTTTAGCAGAAATGCAAAAAAAATATATTCAAGAGCAGCTCAAAACCAGCTAGATTTTTCAGGATTACTCAGATCTTTGTCTTTCAATAGCTGGTTTTGCAGCTCTCAGATAAAATGGGTGAATTTCAGTTATTGTTGATTTGTTGAGTGCTGGTTAGCTGTACCTGATTGTTGTTAATAAATGCATTAACTCTTCGGAGGGTCTTACCGGCCTGATATGAGATCCATTATCCACTGCTCTTGCTGGATGTCCCGACTGACTCTGGTGGGTGTTGGGCTGACCCTCTGATCTTCACAGAGTTCCTCTTGTGGATGCAAGTGCTGTTATCCAACTGCACTGTCAACATTGTTACTGAAAATAAGAGTTCCTTCTTCTCAACACACCCTAAACCACTCATTAAATCTGTTGTTAAGCTGAACTGGTGTGAGGTTTGAAGCATGAGCTGCTTTTACAGAGATTTAATAGAAGCAGCTTATTTACTCATTAATATTAATCACTAATTGTAGCCATTGTTCTTTTTTAGGAACAAATGTTCATGAAGCCCAGCGTATTCTGAATGAAAGCGGCCTCCCCATCACGTCTGCAAATGATCTCGAGGATGCAGCAAAGAAGGCAGTGGCTAGCGTGGCCAAAAAATAACAACTTCAAGATTATTCTCATGGAAAGCATGTGTGTCTCAGAAGGCATCATTCCTGTTGTTGTTTCAGAGAGGATTAGTGGGGTTTTTGGTCCTCAGTGTTGGTGGACTTCATCTGTGATAGACGGCAAACTCGGGCCGTAGGCTTGCAAGTCAGGCCTCACACATTTTGCAGCTAAGTTCTTGAAAAGTTTGTATCTTTTCATTGAATTTTGGTCACTTTGTTACTTGGGATTGTTGGAAGTAATACTTCCCTCTGTAATACTTCACTTCTTAAAGCTCTTTTTTTCTGCTTTCCTTCCAAAACTGTCACTGATAAACTCCTGATAAGATACGATAATTACTGATTGACTCCTATCAACAGGATCATTCTTTAATCAGACACAAGTAGTTCACCTGTTTTACAATCTTTTCATTCATTTTTTTATATTGGAAAGAGTCAGCAAACTTGGAATAGGTTTATATTTTTTATGGACTTTTACAATAATGTACAAAAATTGTGCTTAGGATATCTATTTTTATCCAAATGAATAATGTTAATTTTCTTTTTTAGAAACCACACGTTTTGCCTTAAGATGATTTGTTTTTTTTGTAGATGCCAAAGTATACCTCACAATAGGAAAAGGGATCGAATAGTTGGCAGCAAAAGGACCTTCCATTCCTACACTGTGCCTCTTAAGCCTGCAAAATGTGATTCACTTTATTTTCTAGTTTTTGGAAATGAGGTGCAGTATTCCTAGGTGTGAGAGTGCCACACAGAGAGCTCGTGGAGGACGTGTCTGCCACTAAGAAAATGGCTGTGAACTTTTTAAAAATAACCTCTTTCAGAAGTATGTCACTGCTGTGAAGTTTTCAAATAAGATGAGAACCTGAAGCAGTTTTCTGTCAGGAGCAATTCTTCAATTGATTTAACTTCCAAAAACCATTTCTGATTTATTGGGAATAAAGCACAAATGAACTTTTCCTTTTTTAAAGCATTTGATTTCTCAGGCATCAGTAAAAATATGTACAAGGAAAAAAACCAGTAAGCTTCAGTACTCTGATATTGCCTGAGCTTTATTTTGATTATATATTCTTTTGTAACAGTCAAAATTCAAGCTGTTAGGTACACAAATCATTCATTCAGGGAACAGAAGACAATACCAAATGGCTTGTGTAACTAAAGAACTCAGTACAAATTTTGCTCGGCGCAGGAATTACATGCTGAAAATCATCGATAAATCCCAACAGTGAATAAATGAGTGGATATTATGATCTGGTCTTGTAAATGGGCAGAGAGGTAAAAATTCGTCTAATAAATTCTTAATTGTGATTTTTGTGCAGCTTTAATCAATACCCTGTTCTACTTAGGAAAATGTAAATAAATTTTTCCTGACATTTCCATTAAAACTGTTACATTAAAAATAAATTATCTGCACTAATCTCTGGCTCTTGACACAAATAGCATGGACAGGTTGCTATCATCAATTACTGTAGGATTTTTTTTTTTCCTCCATCCCTTTCTCTACATACTGCTCAAAGAAAAAAAAAATGTATGACCATTACTATAGCAATAAATATGCCACTAGGTATGTACTTATTGACTGAATGAAGGAGGGTATCGTTAGCCATTCTCGTGAAGGTGCATAGAGGCACACTGCCTTGAAGGAAGAAATGTTTACTTCACCACAATAAATAAAAAACTCACACTCTATTTTATATACTTTAATACTGGAAATCAAAGCCTTCTGTGGAAGACGTGTTCATGCAATGTGTCTCTCACTGTGTACCTAACTTCTGGTCTCCAGACCTGTGCAGGCCGTGTGTATATGATTATTACTTTATAGAGATTAACAGTATGTACACCGTTTTGTCAAATAAATGTAAAAATGAACCCATTTGATCATTTTTGCCCTTTCTATAAAATAGAAAGTTGATTAAGTTGCCTGTTGCATTCTGTATTCTTCCAGTCAGTGTTTTGTTACAGGTGGGTGGGATCAAACGCACAGGGGTTTAGTTTCCATTGGGTAGTACTGGCATGCTCTCAGAGACAGCCTTTTTAATTAAAAAAGTAAATCTTTTTATCTCTTTCTATATATCTTTTCTTATACATAGGCTAATGACTGTGTGCACAGGTTTTATTCCTCTTTAGCCACATGCAGAATAGAACAGCATCATTTGTAATTGTCGGATGTCTTAACAGAGAATGTTGCAAGCTCTCTGGGTTTGTATTTTTGAATGTTGGGTGTTTCAGATCACTTCCTGTAACCAGAGGCTCTCTGCATGTTGGGCTGGCATGGTGGGGTGGTGCGGGCTGGTTTGGTTTCATTTGCCTGGGTCATTTCTCCACGTGTGGAGATGTGTACAGATAGTTTTGGTCTCCCTTGGAAAGGGGTTTTAGTTACGCTTCCTGTGATTCTTAGCTGCTGTTAATGGCAAGTAGATGCAATGCCTAGAAGGGATGCTTTTTGTCTTTGCTCGAGCATGCAGAGTCGCAGCCTTGCAAGAGGGTGGTTTTCTGTCCTGAGCAGCCCCCCCCCTCAGCTGGGCTGGATGCAGGCTCCTCTCCAGACAGCCTTGCTGTAGCTTAAACCCCAAAGGAATGTACGTATGTACATGTGGGAGAATGGCCTCTCCTGAAGAAAGCCAATCCCAGCGTGAGCAGTGGGTGATTTCCAGTTAATCCCCTTTGTGAAAGTTCTAAGTGGGGTTTAGGTAGCCCTTAAATCTGGACCTTTCAGCCAGTATTAGTAAAGCTCTGTAGGATGGGGTATTCAGAAGCAAAACAGGAGGAAATTGTTAATGCTGATGTGTTACATCTTGAACAAGATACCTTTAAATTCTCACAGTGAAAGTGTAACAGCTGGGAGTTGGGGAGGAATGTCCTTAACATGCATTTACTTATCCTATTTGTCAGGCCAGCTCTTCCCTACATCCGGAAAAGCAGCTGGTGTCATGCAAAACTGCTGTGAAGGGAACAGCATGCCACCACAAATCAGTCACCAGATGAGATCTGGAGCAGGGCCGTCCCTTGGCAGTGGAGCCTGCTTCTCCAGCGGAGAGAGGAGCTCTGCCGCTTGCCTGGCCCTCCAAGGTGAGCCTTGCCTGCTAGCCTGGGGTCCATCAGACCTGGGCATCCACAATAACCTCTGGGTATTACGTGCTGGGTTGGCCTGGGTGGCTCCCATGTGCTGAAAGCTTAGCACTGTGCTTCCTGAGTGTGCCAAAAGTGGCCCGAAACACGGGTCTGAGCAGCCTTGATGGGCTGGGAAAGCTGGGAAGTCTGTGTGCACGATGCTGGGGGCTGGCAAATCCAAGTCCTACCATAAAAGCAGTCAATTTAGTTACAGAAATCCAAAAACCTCCCAGGCTTAGTGCTTTATGACATGACGTGTAAAATGCTAGTACTAGATGCTGCTGTAAGCCGCTGAGCTGATTGCGAGGTTTCATGCCTTGTTTTCCTTTCATGCCTTTCAGAAAATTGAAGTTACTTTTGAAGTCAAGGTCACCTCTAGCAAGGGACAAGTGGGGGGAAAGCAGGTCATTGCATGTTTTATCATCTCAGATTCATTGCATGTTTTATCTCAGATTCTTTCTCCTTCCTCCCCCCGCCCCTATCCCCTCCCTGTTTCCACCCACATTGCCCCCTCCCTGTGCACCCTTACTGCTCACAAGGTCATCCTTAAAACTGGCTGAGCCCACAGCACTGGGCTTTGCTAGAATTGAGTGGTTGGGCTGACTGGTCTGGGGCTGGATGTGTTGTGGGAGCATTCAGCCACCTGCCTGGGAGCTGGGTGAGCTCTGGTCAGTCCATCAGCCAGCATCAGCCTGACACCATGCTACCAGAAGGCAGCAGCCACCAGTCCAAAAGCTGTCCTAGAGTCCTCTTGATGCCTTTTCCCTCCCTGTCCGTTGCTGTCCTGAGAGGCCTAAGACCTCAACCTCCTACATTCTCCACTTGCTTCTATACAGCAAGAATAAACACAAGAGCAGAAATGGGCTGAGGAGGAGCTTGACTTGCCTACTTGGGAGTGCTGGGCTCTGAAATGGGGCTGTGTTTCAGGAAAGGTGCAGACATGTTTGTAAGAGATACAAGGAGTGAGAATCATGGGAAAGCTTGACACGTGTGTAAAGTGCTGCTTCAAAGAGGAAAGTACTGTCCTTCAAGGAGAAACAATCTTCAAGTCCAGTGTGGGCAGGACAAGGACTGAGGAGATTTGACTGTGCTGACATTGAGGTCAGTCATGTGGCCATGAGGTAAGCCAAGGAATGGGCTGTGAAATCATCAATGGGTGTTTTTTTAGAGCTAGATGAGTATGTGTCAGGGATGGCTTAAGAAGGTTGATTTTTGCCTCAGGGCAGAGGGATGGATGAGGTGACCTTCCAGCCTAATCCGATAGGATGTAATGCTTGTTGGCAAGGTTTTGTTATCTTATTTTCTTCCTAACTTGTAGGTACGGGGAGGAAAAAGGAGGATGGATCTGATGGGTTCTTGAAAGACACTGTAATTTAGTCACCAAGAATGATCTGCAGCTGCCAGGGAAATGAAAAGCAGATTATGCAAACTCAAGACTTTCCCTAACAATGGGAGCAGTGTTAGTGCGATGTATAAAAGGCAGAGCAGAGAATTAGGGGTATCTATCAACTTTAATATATTTAATTTAAAAAGGAACAGGTTGCACCAACATTTTTTTTTTTTTACTTAATGAGGCCCATTCATAAGTAGAATAACAGGATTTGCCTGTCACCCAGAGGAAATCATGCTGTAGAGTATCTGTGCTTTGGTGCAAAACTTGTGTTGATCACAGTGATTTAAAACTTTTCCCAGCCCAGCTGCAGTCAGTTTGATGTCAGGATCCTTTAATCTAGAGACAGATGCACCCCTGGTAGAATCCTGCACACGTTGGTGTGTTTGTTCAGCCTCACAAAGAACCAGCTAAAGATTAAAAATAAAAGTATACGTGGATTATTGCATGTCAGTCCTGAGACAACCACTACGAGGTAAGACTTGATTTATCCAAGACCTGGTGGTCCCATTCTGCACATGGATCTTCAGTGCAACTGTGAGTTTGGGCTTTTGCATTTCCCTGTCCTGCCCATGCCTGTGGATGCTGAGTGGCATAGGAAGAGTAATAGTAGAACATTGCATGGCAAAAGGTGCTCCCCACTTCTTGGGGAACAGGTTTTCTGTGAGTCTTGGATCTAATGCCAGGCTGGAGACAGGACTCACCTTCATTCTGTGGGTAGACACAGGCTGATTCCAACAAGATCCCCTTTCCACCTGCTGCTTATGGAAGTACAAAGTAGCCTTGATGGCAGAGGGCAAAAAACTGGAGGGAGCCCACAGGACTTTATAGGCTGCCCAGGGAGGTGGTGGAGTCTCCTTCTCTGGAGATATTCAAGACCCGTCTGGACGCCCATCTGAGTGATATGTCCTAGGGAGCTGCTTTGGCAGGGGGGTTGGACCCGATGATCTCTTGAGGTCCCTTCCAACCCCTACAATTCTATGATTCTATGACTGGATGGAGATGGCAGGTGAACACTCCCAGAGCCTCAGGGAAGGCTCTGCTCCGAGTGTTCTGTATCTCACACTGCTCACGAGGAAGTAGCTCCACACTGGAGTTGCGATGGTTTCCCACCTCTGCCCTCCTTGTGTCCTTGGAATACTCCAAGGTGAAAGCAAGGGCAATGCCATGAGGACAGTATTCCCTTCTCCCACCATCACTGCACAGGACACGCATCGTTCTGGACTACCTTGTGTCTGCATAGCTGGGGACACAGCCTGGACCTCGATTCCCAATTAAATCCCAGCTAATTTGTAAGGAAGTCTTTCAGGGACAGCCACACCTGGAGAGAGGGAAGCAGCTGACAGAAAGAGGTTACTCTACGAATTAAGTGCTGTTGGGATGTGCAGCATGATGGGATTTGGAAACTGGGTCCTTTGTATTTACCAGAGCAACTCTTCGGAGCGCGCACATGCATACAAGCAGGCCATCGTCAAGAGGTGACAGTGACAAAGTATGGGTAAGTGAATCTGGGATAGGAGGGCTCGGAGAGATCAAGTGTAAAGAGTTTTTGCATTTCTCCAGATACAGAGATGAGAAAATGAGAAATTTGATCTTTCTATTATAATCGACATAAAGAATTACAGGGCAGCAAAAGGCCACGCAGCTAAACAAAGCTGTTCCCTTTAAGTTTATTTCAAATGTCTCTCTGCTTCAGCACTGTGTCCTTCAAGACTTTCTGGCTGTAATTGCATGTGGCAGCCTCTTTACAGCTAGATGCCGATTGCTGCTCTCCAGCCACTCCAAAACAGAAATAAAAAATAACAGGCAAGAAAGGGCATTGCAGCAAGTACTTAGGAGAGACGTTCCTCCTTTGTTTCACAGATGGGTCAGCAGAGGGGTTTAGAAAATGCCATTTTGCTCAGGAGCGCTGCTTTGTTCAGCTCCATGACCAAATGCTGGCCAATGCTCCACAGCTCGGTCCCCATAATGACCCTCCTTCCTTGTGCTTTGGTTAAAACACCTTACCCTGCAAGGAAATCAATGGTGCTTGGTGTCCTGCCTCACCTCTGCTGCTAGCTTAGCAAAATGGACTTTTTGCCCCAGCTGTGGGGAACCAGAGGCTTCATTCGGAGGACATTGGCAGCACCGTGGTGTTAATCTCTCACAGCAGTAATACCAGGGGCTGTAGGGGAGGCAGCCAGCCTGCAGCTTTGGAGGCATTCACCCCGTGTTTCAGTAGGAGAGCAGCAGCATTGCCATTGAACATCAGAGGGCTCATCCTCCCCCTGCCACCAAGCAGTGGGTGAGATGGGGTTTGCGTAGCAGAATACAGGTCCTACCCTTATGCTCCTCTCTGCTGTGTACACACAAGCTCAAAGTTTCTATGGAGTAAATCCTTTAAGCCTTTCTTTATCATTAGATGTTGGGTGGGTTGTTAGGATGGGCTTGACTCGCTTCTGAAAAGGGTGCCAGGGAAGGCAGTTGGTGTGGGCAGCTCTGCAGGGAGCTCCTGGAGTTTCCTGGGAAATCTGAGCTGTGAACTCACCCTCTTTTTTTTCCTCACACTGAGGTTGATGGAGTGCTTTTGTCATTGCCCCTGTTGCTTTTCCATTTTCTGAGGGAAAAATGAAAAGAAGAGCTCCTTAGGAATTTTGACTGCAGCGTATTTAGGAGCATTCCTGACTGATGTCAGTAGGAATTTCTAGAGCTGGCCCGAAGTGACCAGTGCTAATAGGAAGTCAGACAAATTCTCATTATTCTTCTTGGACCTTCTTAACCTGTCCTGTAACTGGAGTTCAGCTTCACTGATTAGCACTGCTCAGCCTAAGCCCCAAGTTCCTGTGGTAGTGGAAAGCTCTTCATGCCAACAGCTTTTTCTGCTGTTTCCCCAAGTGCTTTTCCCATATTGTATAGCAGGAGGAATAACACTTCAGATGTGAAGATGTTAATCCCCTTTGAGCTGTGCCCTAAACAAGCATGTGCAAAGCACAGGGAAAACGAAGCAATACGTTATTTTGCATTTAATTTTCCATAACCATTGTCTTGGAGCCCTGATGGGATGTTTGACATAGTGCACGCCCACAGCTTGTCCCCTGAACATCTGATAGTCCATCCTAAAGTTTGCTTCAGAGAATACTCAGAGCAGAAAGTAAATTTTCTCAGGCACACAGAACCTCATTCACAAGAGAATTAATCCTTTTTCCATTACCACCACGATGGGTGCAGGATATTGCTGCTCTCACACCCATGTCCAGATCACTGAGTGCTTCCTCATCAAGACAAAACTTTGGAGGACAGCAGCAGACTAGTGTCATTGATTGTCAGTTCTCCATGAATACAGCTCAGCCTTAGAGCTTCAATCTTATTGATTTCCTTAACATTATCCATCTATTGATTTTTCCACTATCCCCTGGATTATACCCATTGTAGAAATCTCTGCTTGCAAGCCTAAAGAATTCTTGCTGTCATGCTCCATCTGCTGAAGGCAGCCCGTTCTTGCATGACAGCTGCATTGGCTTTTCTAGTTGGGAAATTCCCATCTCCATCCTCATGAGGCTGCCCTTTGAAAACTGCTTGCTTTCAAAAGACACGAGATCTGCCAGAGCTGTGCCTCCTCCTAACGATTGATTTCCAGGTTTCATCATTAAGCTTGAGTTTTTTTCACATCACAGCTCGAGTTCTTCCCCAGTTGTTTCCAGATCTTGCAAAGATCTGAAAATACAGCAAGAGCAGCAGAAGCAAAGCCTGTGTGGCAGGGCTTTTATGTACTGTCCCTTTTGCTCTGCTGGCTGCTGCTGGTCTAACAACCACCCACACTCTGTGTTCAAATCTCTTCTAAGATGGGTATTGAAAGCAGGTAATTCAGAAAGTGCCTGTGTCGCTCAGGCTTCAGGACGTAGCTGTGTAGTATCCGTACAGACATCCCAGGATCCCCATCCCTAACTTGGAATATGTGGTACAATATGAAGCATTAATTTAGCAGCTCAAGTGTAGGTGCTACTTTAATGGTTTGCAATAAATCCCTTTCCTTTCCTAGTACAGCAGTACAGCGTCTTCTGCTCTAACTAGGGAGAGGTGGCTGAGACCCACCACATCTGTAAATGCCTCCTGTTTCAGCCAAGCTGAGCTGCCTCTAACTTGGGAATCTGTCTCTCTGGGTCTTTCTGCCTGACATTTTTACAGGGCGGGTGATGGAGGCTGCAGTAAGGTGCCTTTTGAACGGGTTGCATATCTCAAACAGAGTCACCAGGGAACCTCTCTGCTATAGAAAACCGAAGTTTAAAATGCTGTGCATTGTTGAATGGACATAGCTTCATCCCTTCAGCTGTGGAGGTGGGACAGCCGAGTGCACTCCGAATGCACCAGCAATATACCAAAGACATTTTGGGTAGAGAGTAGCTAAGCCCTGACACATTTCCAGAACTCAACCTGGGGCAGCAACACTGTTATTAATGGGACTGCTGGAAGGATTTTGTGACCCATGTAGTCAAGTGTAATGCTGATTGTATTTGCTGATTGGAAATGTTTGCTTGAGACCTTCTAGAAGAAATTCTGGTTCTTGGTAAAAATAAAATTTTGGGGTTTAGGTTTGGTTATACCTGAACTGCCAGCACTGATTTTTGGAGCCAAAAGACCCCCTGGAGATTCCTGCTTTTCCTTGTAGCATACAGAAATGCAATGTTATGATGAAAACTGCAATGCATATGATTTTTCCACAGGCTTCATCCCTTTGATTTTCAATCAATTCTGTCTTTCCCCAGAAAGAACAAAAGAATCACATTGGTAAACACAAAACAACTTTCTGATAAAATTCTACTTATTAATTAAGCACAGTAAAAACAGTGTAATGCTTCATTTCTCAGGCCTAAGCTCTGGGTGGGAGTGTGGGGTGAAGGCTTGCCCTTGCAGCCGGAGCACCTTGGGGAGACCCTTTGTGGTGGGAGCAGCTGCTGCGGCCCCTCGGCTCCCATCCCTTCCCTGCCTCTCCAGACTGGCTGGATGCCAGCAATTAGAAACTAATTGAGAAGCTTTAAAAATGCATCTCTTCCCCATTCCTTCTGCTCTGTTTAATCCTCTAACAATCCTCAGCAGAATTCTTCACAAGGGATTTTGCACCGCTTCGCTGTTTGCTCAGTGTTTGGAGTTAAAGCCGGTGTCTCAGCAGAGCGGGGCTGTTTGGGATCCCAGGAGGGGCTCCCTTTTCTTGCTGTCTTCGCTGATGCTCTGTCCTGCTGGGCAGCCCCTGTTTTTGCAGGAACTGGGATGTCACCTGGTTGCACAAGCGTGTCCAGGCCCCAGAGCTGGTGCACTTACTGAAACCAGTGTGGCACCCGCAGAGATTTTGATGCTGTGGATGAAGATCAGGACATGGCTATGAGAGAGCAGGTAACACCGGCAGGTATTTCTGTGCTTTTCCCTTATCTCAGTTTAAATATAAAATCTGACATTACTGATAGCCTGAGAATTTCCCAGAAGTGAGAAGGAAGCAGCTTCCTCTCCTCCTCACTGGCTTCTGGACATTTCTGGACACTGATAAATGTATTGCTGCGTTCCTTGCCTGGCAGTGAGAACTGATCAGTGACTGAGGGCCCACTGCACCTGGCATTATCCAAGCAAGCAACACTGAAGTCAGGCAGTGCCTTGGAAAGCCAGCAATCCTCTTCTGGTTTGTAAGCCTTCCTCCAATTTGTAAGCCATCCCTTCTCCCTTTAGTCCCTAATGATGGCTGTTTGTCTCCCGCATGCAGCAGGGAGTGAAGACAGCTATTCACCCCCTTCCCATGGCTTCTCCCCGTGGGTCTGCACCTTCTTCCTGCTCCCTCTATCTCCCAGCATCATCCAGCTGTTTGTTTTTCAGCTACCAAGTAATTTGGAATAGGATGGAGGGACAGGAGGCTATCAGACCTTTGTTTTCATCATTAGATTATGCTGACTCCACGGAGCGTGGGTCAGACCCCGTGTCATCGCTGGCACAACTCCTGTCAGTTCTGTGAGAGTTTTTCCCAAGGAAGGACTTTGAGCACAAGCCATTTAAACACTGGGTAAGTAGAAAATAAGAAGCTGCTTCACCACTTGGCCCAAGCTGCTCACTAGCAGGGAAAGATGTTTGGATCATGTCTTGAATGCACAGGACAAGCACGGCCACCCTCACGCTCCCTCCTCCTGCCAAGGGCGGCCACACAGGAGTTCCCAGGGCTTGTGACACAGCAGCTTTGAGTCACTTTGCCTTTTTTCCTCTATTTGTTCCAGTTCCCCAGCCCATTTAGCAGAGGAGGACCTGCTTCCCCAGGTTTAGTGCCCAACCCTGATAATGCTCATCAAGAGATTTATGAAAGTAATGTATTAAGATTATGGTCTGTCAAATGTCGATAAGCAGAATAAAGAGCTCGGCACTGCAGTTACAGAGATCCAGCAATTAAAGCATTTGACGAAAGTATTTTATTGGAGTATATATTACCATTTGGTCCAATTATTCTGCCATTAAACATTAAGAATAATTGAACCAAATGGTGCCAAATAGAAGGAATACATCTGCTCTGATGAATTCCTGCCAAAAGGCACTGGGAATCTTAGGACAAGCATTTTGTCAACCAAGATAACAGTATTTTTCTCTCCAGCTGATAAAGCAGGGCTTTTGAATCTTATTTATGACTTATAAATTGGCTAATTTGTTACCAATATCAAACAGCCCATAAGAATCAGGCAGTGTAATAGCTAACAAAATACTGACAGTTTCATCGCTTGCCGACTGCATGGAGCACAATATATGCTCAATTAATAGAGAGTGCAATTATCACAGAAACCGTAAGCAGGAACTAATTGTATGGAAGCCAATCAAAACCAGCCCAAAGCAAAGCAGAATGTATTTCAAGACACTTGAGAGTGATTTTATTTATTTATTTTTAAGTAGAATTTCTTTTTTTCTTAGTTTAATCTCCATGTTTGCCCTACCTCCATGAGAGGGAAAGGGACGTGGCATCAACAAGAAGAAGTCAGCCAAGAGCGTGCCTGTAATGCTGTGGGTGAGCTCTAGCACAGGTTCCAATTTCTCTACAAAACAGCAAATCACGGTGATGTTCTATTTAAACATTGCAATTATGGTGCAACTGGGGATAACTGAAGCACAGCTATAGCCATCCTTCCCCCAAGGTATAAAAGACTGGCAGACAGTGACAGATGGGAACACTTAGAAAGAAATTTAGGGAGAAAATAACACCTTGATACATATTTTGAAAAAAAATAATGGTGTGCTCAAGGAAGAATCTTTTAAACTGCTAGGAAGGGCAGCTTTCAGTTTTGGGATAAATACAGCATTGGCTTGTTAAATTCCTGATGGTCTCTTATATACTCAGTAGCTGCTAAACTAAGAGGTCATTCTGCTTTTTTCACTTGAAGAAAAAAAGTATCTCTACATGAAAAATATTGATTTCAGCTGTTATCCTTGGCCTTGCTTTCCTGTAGCTCTCACGCCCTGTGTAAAGTTGGTCAGTCTTGGAAATAAGTTTAAAAATACAGAAATCTGGATAAAAAGAAGAAGAATCCCGCTAGAGGCAAATCTAGGGCCAAGGGCCAAGAAATTATTTCCAGTGTTTCAGACACTGAGAACATTTTCGATCATCCTAGTTACCTTCATTAAATAAATAAACATTCCTGACCTTGGAATTGCTTACATTTCTATTCTATTTCTATTTCTATTTCTATTTCTATTTCTATTTCTATTCCTATTTCTATTTCTATTGGTGGCCCTGCCTGTGGCAGGGGGGTTGGAGCTCTATGACCCTTGGGGTCCCTTCCAACCCATGCCATTCTATGATTCTATTAATGCATGTTTTAACTAGAAATGCTACTATCTTTTACACACAACCATATTTAGAGGCCACAAAAATAAATATAATACAAAGAAAACAAAACCAGAACCAAGCCAACCACCCAAAAGCACCTCAAATCCATAGTCTGGCAGTCACGGACAACCTCCTGCTCACAGGAGTCCTACCTAGAAATTGGGAGCAGTGTTTTGCTCACAGGTGACTGGAAAAGGGAGGGTTTGGGTTTTTTTCTCTGAGAACAATACTATTAATTTGAAGTACTGTGGTTGAAGATTTGGTTTTGCACTTGAAGACAAATGGCCATTTGGAATGGATTTTTTGTTTTACTGAAAGTTGGGAAATAATAGTTTATACTGAAACTAAAGGAATGTCATGTTGGTTTTGATTGATTCCCATGACAAAACTTGAGCTTTCCTGTGGCAGAGTCAATGTCTGTGTTTTTCCTGAATGTTTTCTGGGTTTGATAAGAAAACTGTGGATGCACATATTGTGATCTCCCTCTGATGTAACATTTTGGAAACTGTTCTGTGCACTTTAGTGGAAAAGGAAGAAATTGTTGGTGTCCAAGGGATGTTGGCGGGAGGGGGGGATAGGGGGGGGGTCCCAACTTTTTTGTCCCTTTTTTTTTTTTTTAAATTTAGATCAGAGTTATTACCTGGGATTCTGGGCTTGCTGCAAAACCTTTTAGTCCACAGCCTGCATTTTTGCAGCCATGTGTTCTCTGCTTGGTGAAAAACAAGGTTGTTTACCAGTGGAAATGATCAATGGCTCCTGCAGGCCTCAGTTCAGCTAAGACATCCCGCTGCAGGAAACCACTTAAACATGTGCTGTGCTATAAGCAAAGATGGAAGACAGAAGTTGTGTTCCCTGACAAACGATGGATGGATGCTGATGGTTTTGTTACTTTGCTTGGTCCTCTGAGGGGCTTATTAGACTTTTACCTACTTCCAGCTGTATTGCAACCGAGACCTGCAGAGCTTATTGCTTGAGTCCCCTCAGAAGAGAGTGCCTTGGCCCCCTGCATCTGCTTCTAAGTGCTGTCACCCAACACTGCTGCTTTAGGATTAAGCCCCAGGGTTATTTTTGCTAAAGGACCGATTCTGGTAAGTGACACCTATGGTTTAATACTTGGTGATCTGACCTGGTGAGGAGTGCCCCTTCACCATATAGGGTCCTCCCTTGTGCAGAAGTCCACATATTCTGCCATCCCTCAAAACACATCCACAGGGCTCAGTGATTCAGTGACATGAAAAAGCTGGTACAGGTCCTGAGACAAGTGGGATTTGCAAGATAGGATTAGTGCTGCCCCGTGGCTGAGAATTAGCAATTGTCGGTGCTTGCTCAGAAGAGAGGAGTGCCAGCTGGTGTGAAACCAGAGCTCACAGGCTTGCCCCGCTGCAATGGCATGAAGGAACTCAGCACCATGCAGATCTCAGCCCTGCTGTGATAGTTCGCATCATCATCAGGAGATACAAAGCTGTGTGGATGGGCAGTGTTACTTAGAAAGAAAGGCACTGAAATGCTGTTCAGGAGACCTGTCTTTTGTTCATGACTCCCAGCTGGTCTCCTGGCACACCAGGAGAAAGAAACTTTTTATTTCTTTGTACCTCAGTTTGCTATCTGCCAAAGGACACCAGTTTCTTTTGTAAAACCTAAGGCTAGAGAGTGATATTCCTATTTACTGCTGTATGAGATTCACCATTGTTAGCTTATTCAATGTCATTTGTCCATGATTTAAAAAATACTCTTGAGTGGCTGCATTTATTTTTTTCAAGCCTTTGGAGCTGTGAAGCCTTTTCAGTTTCTCTGACAGCTATTTTAATCCTGCTTTTTTTTTTTTTTCCAGTTTCTGGAATAAACTTCTAGCAGAGAGAAATACTGGCACACTAGGTTAAATAGTTATTTGAGGCTCAGTATTTCTGCATTTGCAAGTTCTCCAAGAGCAACCAATAGTACTCTTCTAAACTCCAAAATGAGTTTTTCTCATTCCATTTATGACTAATCACATTGATCTTCTCTGGGATTGATACTGATAATACAGCAATACCTTTGTGAGAAGCAGATTATCAGAGCATCAGGGAATGTCATGTATACTAATGCTCCAAAGCATTTAGCCCCCTGTTACACCTCTGCCAACAGAAATTCCAGGGTTGCTACCCCTTGCATTGATTGGGGACTTGCAGAGTTGAGAAATCTTAGTTAAAGCTTCTGCAAAATGGAAAAGAGTTTGTCACAGATGTTTCTTACTTTGCCTGGCTCCTGGACACAGCTGTCCCTGCAGCATTCAGTGCACAGAGCTCCCCAGGGCTGGCTCACAGCTCCTCTGGAGACAAAACCAAAGGAGAGGAGAGAGCGTGGATGGGTTGCTTGGGCGTAGGAAGGGGAGAAGTGCACAGAACAGAGCTGTGCTCAGGAAGGAGAAGGCAACGGGTTTTGTAGAGGGATGCTATAGCTGTTCTTTTATAAGTGCAGCTCAGAGCTTGTCTCCACACCAGTGTTCACAGCTCTGTTTGCAGAACAAAGCCTCTATTTCTTGATTTCAAAGTAGTATTTCACTGGCATGTTTATTGGGTCCTTGTCCTGCAAGCTGGGAAGCACCAGGCAGGGCACTTTCCTACCCAAACCCTGGTTCATATGTCTACCTGCACATGAGTGCTGCCATCACAGTCAGTGAGCCACTCTGCAAACAGGTGTTAATGCTGTACTGGGTCAGAGCTGATGTAAATCTGTAAGTGCTTTCAATCAAAAAGGGAATATAATCATTTAGTCCAGACGCTCATTAGTGCTGCCACCATTTATCAAGAACATCTTGCAGTTCTCTCTGTATCATGATGTGCTCCATGCATATTTGGTATTCCTGCTCCCACAGATGTGTCATTTGTTCTGCAGACAAACCTCTCCCAAGGTTCAGGGCCTTGGCTGCGGGCAGCTAATTCTTTGGGTTGTCTTCTCCCAGGACGTGAGGATGTGTGCTTGATCTATTCAAGTACTAATCAAGGCTTGAATGACTCCCAGTATCCCTCCTGTTCATTTGGAGTTGGGAATATATCAACCGCTGAGCAAAACGGTGTTCCTCAGCCATGTGTCATAATGATTGGTTATACCTGTGTCACAATTCTGCAGGAAATACAGTAAGTTCAGTTCTGTTGTCAGGAGGGCTGCCTCACGGGGAGGCATTTGTAACTAAAACTGTTGTTCATTTGCAGAATCTGCAAGAAGAATGAAGCCTTGACTGGGAATATGCTGAAAAGCTGCCGTAATAAATTTGACATAATATGCATGACGTGGATGGATAGATCATTGTTTGCTGGGCCCAGCAAATAAAACTGGTGTTGTGGAGCCAGAATTACAGGGAGAAACATTGTTCTACAAGGCATGCATCAGATAGGAACCAAATTTGAAACAGCTATATATTTTAGTTCTGCTTAAATTGAATAATAAAGAAGGCTTGCTCAGAAATCTGATTGTGCCTTGGAACACACATTGATTTTTTTGTTCTTGTGAACCTCTAAGAAAGATTCTTACTCATTAATTGAAGCACCTGCATATTTTTAATTCTTTTTTTAATGTTGTTAAAAGATATTTAAGAAGCAGCTATGAGATACCCAAGAAAGAAAGCAGAGAAGCAGATGTGCAGCGTTGTACCAGGGAGAGTTTTAGGACTAGCACCTTAAATTTCACTTGGAAGGTCTGGCTCCTGTTCTTGGTGCTCTCACAGGTTCCCCTGAATGTCTGACAAATCACTCATTCTCTTTGGCCTGTGTTTTCCAAAGTGATTTCCCAGTCTGTTTGGATTTCCAGTTGGGTAGCTGTTGGAGGACCTACAAGAAGTAAATAAACTGTATGCAGTAGTTCCACTTGGGAGTTTTGTACCCTACCATTTATCTGTCTACATCTTGCAAATCAGGATTATGTCTTATTATGTGTACATACAATTCCTAGCCCAAAGGGAAGTCAAATGGTTAGATGATATATAGTATTTAGAAGTATACAGGCTCTCAGTAAAATGCTGTAGCAATGGGTAAAAGGCAGGAATTTGAATAGCTGGGAATTGCAGCTCGCACAAAGAGGCTAGAAGGAGGTGGATAGAATTTAGAATTTTATGGTAGAAAATAGCAATTTTCTGTTCTGGGGATTTTAGCAAAATATCCCTGGGAATGCAGTACTGCTTCCTGCATGCACAGGGCTTGATTCTGCTGTGGTATGTTACACTCTGCTTTAAAAGGCAGCTGTGGGGCCATCCCAGCTGTGACCTGCCTCCATCCATGGCTTCCAGCTATGTGATTTAAGGCATCGGTTTTCAAAAGTTTTTAGGTGAACCAGGCTTTGAAGACATCTTTGAACTGTCTGTGTCTTCACTGGGAACAACTGCATCTTCTGTGGGTGTGAGGGCTTTCAGCAGACAGCTCTATCTGAAGAGGGGCAACTGGAGGACAGAAAGCATTCTTCCCAAAGGAAAGACAGATTAATTTTGGCCCCAATAGTAAGAGATGCAAAATCTAAGTAAGCATGGGAGTTAGCCTCATTAAACAGCAAAGCAATTTGCTGAGAATCCACTGCAACTGATGGCATCTGGGGTAAGTCACTCTTGGACATTTGAAAGAAGGAATGCACCTACCAAAAATCTCAGTGAGCCAAGGCAGGCACAAAGCTATTCCTTCTGCGCTCCCGGTGTTTGATGCAGGTGTTGATAAGGGGCCCTGGGGCTGTACAGCACTGCCCACCCCAGACCGAGCATCATTAATATTCCTGACTGGTGGCTCTGTGCTGCTTTGACACCGAGGAAAATGAATCAGTAAAAGAGAAGCTTGTTTTTCCTGTTTATTTCTACATTTGGGAGCACGGTGTGAAAAGCAGTTTTTTACCTTGGAGCGAAATTGCATGGAAATGGCCAGACAACAAGCTTCTGTGTGATTTCCTCTGTATATTACAGCTATTAATTTACCTGTGTCCAGGTGGGCAGCTTGTACTGTCCCGGAGGGGAGCCCTCATCTCTCCCTTGCCCCTGTTGCGAGGAGCCATCTCAACTTTCCTGCTGTGGGTTTCTCCGCTAAGATGGCCACAGAAGAAGGTGGGTGTGGTGGGAGTTTGGCACAGGCATCTCCTACCAGGTGTGGGGTTAAGCTTGTCCCAGGCATGGGTATGCCAGGAAGGACAGTGCAGAGGAGGCAATGGAGGACTCAGAAGGAGAAATTCCAAAGTGTGTGTGACCAGGATGGTGAAATAGCAAATGGCATACTTGTTGGGGCACACACACGTCCATCAGGCTTCTCCCCCTGTTGCAGAGCCTCTGCACAGTGGCGGAGAGCCTGCATCTACTTCAGGCTCACGAAGACTTTTCCTCATGGCAGAGCGCGGGGCCAAGATGGCGCCCAGCCCTGTGATTGCACCAGCGATGACAGGGTCTGGTGTCATGGGCGAGGCACTGCTGACTGACCAGGAGGCTGGAGCCGTGCAGGTAGGAGAAAGCTGGAGCTTTTCCTTCCCATCTAAGTCATGGCAACCATTTCAGTAGCCATGTGGGTTGTCAGCTCTGCCTTGAGCTGCCCTGGTGCTGCCCAGGGCTGTTTGGGTGGGGTAAGCGGTGCCAGCACGGGGCAGCCAGGCAGGATGTCTTCCCTACACCCACAGCATAATAACACCGTGAAATCAATGAGACCTTCCTTCCCCTTGGCGCCATGCCCTGACATGTTTCCTCAGCCCTGTGCTGGTCCCCAGGGAGGGGCTGTCGCTGCCGTGCTGCAGGAGGGCAGTGGGAAAGGAAGGCCTTCACGTTGATGTCAGTGTTTGTTGCTGTATGACTGCCAGGCCGAAGAGCGAGCCTCCAGCTCAGCGTGCAGGTGCTGAGTGGCTTCGTGTTACTAATGTCCTGCCTCACCTCTAATTTAATTATAATCAATTAATGGCCCAGTCCAGGTCTTATTTGCAGCAAATCATGCCTTCGAAAGGGGATGCAGACATGAACCAGGCTCTCTGGGGAGCGAGAGACAGGGCAGAGCTGTGCAGGATTGCACCCCTGAAAGCCTCACCTCCTGCTTTGTGAGGAAGCAGGAGTGGTGTTGGCCCTCAGCACTAGTTTCTCTGTGCCCAGATACACAGCCAAGAGAAGCAGGCTGATGGGAGAGGTGGGTTTACACCTTTGGAAGGTTTCATACCACAGGAGAGTTTTTACTTACAAACCAAATGTTTTGGCCTTACCATGGGGTCTACAAAGCATCAGCAGACAGTAAGTGTTTGGGAAAACAGAGAGAGGTAAACGTTTTTACACTCTCACCAATAACAAGCTGTCTGTGTGGGGATGAAGGTCACCTTGCAACAACTCAGAGCAATTATCTGAAGGAGGTTAGATCTCTGTCCTCTGTCTTTATATTATTCTCATAAGCTGCATTTTTGGCATCACTTAGAAGCCAGGAACATATCAAACCTGCATATGTCAAATGCTATTGACATCAAATACCTTTCATCGAGCCCCAAGCCTCTTGGCGTCTTTTGAGCTCTGCACCCAGGAAAGTGGCTTGTCAGAGATGATTTTTCCAACTGAGGAAGCAAGTAGCATAATGAGACAGGGTAGCTTCAGCATACACCTTCCAACTAGTTTCCCAACTGCTTAGAAACCAAACATGAGCCTGCATAGTAATTAGCCCATAAAGCAAGCTGTGGATACAATGAACGTAAGAACTGTATTAGCAAACTCTTTATGGTCCCTCATTACCATTCTCCAAATGCATTTCTGTCTGCATTTCCCATTTCCACTAGCCAAGATTGTCTAGGAAAAGACAAAACAAAAATCCAGCTGTGTCAAGCAGCATGAGCCCAGTTGCTGCAGGAAATACACCACCCAGATGTGCCAGGTGCTGTACAGATGTGCTCAGGACTCAGGAATGCTCTTGAACTGCCTCCAGGCCTGTTGTTTCTAGACTTCACAGCTACCTGAAAGTGTTTTGTTCCACCCAGAATGTCACCATCCATGGTCTGGCACACGCACACTGGGGTCAAAGGGAAATACCCATCACTTTCAGCACAACCTGGATTTGGTCCTAAGTAATTTTGGATTTTTAAAACTCCTTTCTAAAGCAATAAAGGATGAGCACTGACCTGGGATGTTGCTGCCACCAAATGCCTCTGTCAGCAGAGGACCTTGTAATGAGGTCCCTTTTGAAAGGGTGTCTTTTTTGATCCCCAGGTGATGGGAGATGCTCCGCTCAACCGACTTTTCATGTGCTTTCTGGGCAGGTGAGAAACTGTTACAAAATCTAATCTCACACAGAGGGGCAGTCTGAAGAGCTGGATGCATGCTGTAAGAGACACCAGGGGTTAACTGAAGTCACACTTCTTGCTCTGGACAGCCATAGGTTCTGCAAAACCTGAACAGAACAGCATATCTCATAGGTACTTTTCCTCCTCTTTTTTTTTCTGAATTCACATACTTTATATATTCTACACTTTGGTTTTATTCCTTCTCTTCGTAGGTGCTCAAGGTAAAGTGTCAGAGGAAGATTTTTCACCTTTCTTTCATGGTAATTTTCAAGGTTCCTTCACTTTAGGTTTTTCCCCCCCAGTTCTGCAAGAAGGAGAAAATGCTTTTTAGGACTTAACTCACCTTCCCCATCACATTAATGTGATGTAGTGTTCCACAGTTATTGTGAGATTTTTCCACAAATACAGAGTTTTTAATAAGTTTTTCTTTTCTAAACTAAAAAAAAAATATGTATATTCACAAAAAGCTTTTGACAGTGGTGGAGGGTGAAGTTGGGTATGAAAATTGACACATTTTTCTGGAAATACTTTCACAGTCATTCCTGAAGATGTTCATATATTTAAACATCCAGACAATTTGGCTTGGAAGTGTCTGTCAGTAAGTGAGAAATATCATCAAAAGTTTTGATGAAATAGTGGTATGGAAATCAGTATGAAAGCATCTTGATGAGTAATATGATTCACTGGCTGCTTGTGTGCAACTTGTGTAGTTCTGGCATAGGTATTTTGAAGTGACATAATCCTTGGCTTGAGGATAGCCTGGGTGAAGCCTAGGTGATGCACAGATTCACTATGAACCTTCCTGTTCTCAGATTCAGGGGGAAGGCAAGTTGCCATTGAAATCTTCCCTGCCTGAAGGTTTTGCAGAATAGTTTGTGAGAGGATTGTCTGGCAGAGTGGGTTTTCATGTTGCACTGAGTCTGGTGATCTACTGGACACCTGGGATGACTTTGAGGACTGTGTTGGGAAGGCCTGGGGGGCTTTGAGGCAGTGTATGAATAAGGAGTGTCCAAGTACTATTGGAGGGGGTGATGCAGGGTGTTAGCGGTCAGCTGCCCCCCGCCCCTTGGCCTTAGTGCATACCACAGCACTGTGGAGGGGGAAAGGCTTTATCTTAAGGCTAGGGGCTAAGAGGGGTCAGAACAGACCAGACAGTGTCACCAGCATGGCCCTCAGAGGGGATGGGCTGGGGAGGGCAGTGCATACCCTGTGCATATTGTTCAGCCCTTGCCCTATTATCACTCTAAAAGCCCATCCCTTCCTCTTCCTCCACACACACCCTGAGGGTGCACCTTCCACTTCTCCTCACTTGTACCTGCACTCAGAAACCAACCTTGCTGGACTGCCCCCAGCAACAAAAGTCTTGTCAAACCTTTACCTAAGGCCAATTATTTTTATTACAGCCCCAGGCTTTCTGTATTGCTACAGTTAGAAAATTGTTCCCATGTTTCCCTTTATTATCAGAATGCAGTTTCTTTAAGTCCATGTTTTTGCTTTGCTATTTGATATAGACTGGAGAAGGATTCCCAGACCAAGGTTTTAAAAAGAGGCCTCATTTCTCTGAAGAGACAGGCAACAACACTTAGTTCAAATCAAGAGGCAGATGAATGTCTGCTAGCAGAAAAGTGTGCTATACCATCAAATCCACCTGCTTCCAGACCCTGCAGAGAAACAGCGTGATGGCTGTGGGATGAAAGGGAGGAAGTTGGGAGACTCCTTTTGCTTCATCTAATGAGCTGCCTACCAGCTCACCTTATCAGAAAGGTATTAGAAGCAGTAATCAGGACTAGAGCAGTTTTATATGATGCTGAATTCCACGTGCACTACCAAAAAAAGAAGGACATTTGCAGATGAGGAAGCACAGGAATAAGGGATATCCACCCCTACCCCTCCTTCCATTACTGTAGCACCTGCCACTTCACAGCACCCCTGTGAGTTATTACTGATATTACTCAGTGGTTACTATCCCTGTATTTGCAAGCAGGGCTGTACAGCATGGAGAGTCTAAGCAGCATGTGTTATATTTCACAGGAGATCATGGCAGAGCAAAGACTAGAAGCTGGGTTTCCTAAAAAGCAGATTTAGCAGTTAACACATAAATTTGTGGATAGTATAGGATAGATAGGATTTGAACTGCCCGAGCCTTAGGCAAAGTCCAAAATGGCTCTGGCCTGCTACAGCTTCTGCAGTTGCTCCCAGGAACACCCTTTTCATCAGCTAGATCAGAAATTCTCACTTTCCCTCTGCCGCTGTGACCTGCTCATTCATCAAACTACTGGAAGACACTGTGCCCTTGCCTTTCCCTAGCCATCAAAGGTTCTTTCTTCTCTGCCCTCCCCTAAGCCTAAAACCATAAAGAAATTATATATTCTCCCTAATTAATGTGGTGGTTTTTACAGAAATAATTTATGGCTCCGTGCCCTTTACTGCTGTGAGGCTTGTGTGCTCATTATGTTACTCCATCCCTGTCTGAAGGAGTTTGACTGCTGCTTCCAGTGGTGGCCATGACTCCCCTTAGCAGAAATGTGCTATGAACTCCCAACGGTGGGATGCTGAGGAGATGCTCAGCAGTGGCTAGCACTCTGGGGGCTTGGGTTTCTCCTGGAGCCTGCGTGCAGCACTGGGTGAAGAGGAACTGGGAAGCAGAACCCAGCCTTTAATGAGTGCCCAGGGTCACTCAGCTACCTGAACACCAAAATCAGTGATGGGAGTGCCTCCAAGTCCCTGGCAATTATTTAAACATTGCTTTTGTATAAAAAATAACTTGAAAGAACTGACTTCAATCTAAAAGACACTAATAGCACCTAGAAAGAGCAATAGTTTAACGGTCTGACATATCAGAAATAATTGTTGTCCTTACTTCACGCTGCTAAAAATGTTTCATCAAAGTGTGAGGCAGTGGCTGTGTGAGTCCTTTTCAGGCATCCTTGGAGTTCCTTTTCCCTGGGGATGTGAGATTTGTATCCTGGCCCAACACAAAATCTTCACCTGCCGTTGCCATACATTTCCTGTATCAGCCACTGAATGAGTAACGCTGCCTAAGAAGTAGTTGTGTTCTGAAGCCCTCCTGCAAGGACTTGTTGGATCGGTTATTATTAAAGTTGTAGAACAATAGTTCTGTGTAATAGACTTGTGCTTGTGGAGTAGGTTGCCCCACTTAATGTATTCATAGAAAGCTACAGTTGTAGGTTTCTCTTTTATATAGGTCAAGCAGGGGGAATCGCTGCTGAATCAACGCATCTAACTCCTTCAACACCCAAATTTACAAAGAATACATTCCTGCTAAGATTTCTATCTGCTTTTTTTGATTGTGTCTCATCAAAGCAAATTCACATAAGGTAAGCCTTTAAAAGGAGTGATTTTCCTGCTTCTCTTGACTACACAAGACATTCAAAAATTAATGAAAAAAGAGATACCCGTCTGGCTTCCAGGCCATCACATTTATTTCTGCATAAATTCTCCCAGGTCAACTCAAAAAACAGTTCAGGGTCAAAATCTCATCTAGTCACCTAGATTAAAAACTAATTTCTCTAAAGTATAGTCTATATTGAAGCCTTTTCATGCAAATAAATAGCCAAGGGCCTCATTCTCTCCTTCTCTATTAGTTGTGCATGTCATGAATTTGAACAGAACATTTTGTCCTGTACTCTAATTACATGCATTATAAAGAAAAATCTATTCCTTGCATACATATTATTAGGAACAGTTCAGAAGCACCATTCCATCAGGGCAGCCGTCATGGTGGCTCATCCTAATATTGACAGTTTAATCTTTTTGTTTCATGTGAGATTAAAAGTCACACGGTGGCCGTTCCTCTGTGGAGCAGACGGCGAAGCCAATTGGAGTCAATCCGTGTCTAAGTGCCATTTCTGCTCTGAAAATGGACTTGCAGTTTACAAAATATATTAGGTAATTATCAGTGGTTATGGAAGAATGATAAAAAAGTACTGGGTTGATGGCAGAGTAAATAGGGCTACTGTTACCAAAAAAAAAAAAAATCCTCATTTTACTCACAGCTGTGCTGCAGGACATGTTCATGAGAACTAACTTATTTGCTGCCTAATGTATTCATGTCCATGATCATTAGCAGTTTCTCATCCCTTCATTTTATCTCACTGGAAAAGGAGAGAGTAACTGATACACCAGGTGGCCACCTACACCTATTGCAATTAAAGTTGTCTTTTATCACAGGAGAGTATAACCTCTTGGAAAAGATGCTGAGTGTTTTAATTAAACACAGCAAAATTTTAGCCTTTTAATTTTTGTATAAAACATCCTGAATTCACTTGCGGAGGCAATGTCTGATTTAGCCCCCACCTTTCAAAATGAAGACCAGGAATAAGGAGTGGGCTCAGCTGTCTCCATCTTTGGCTGCTCAGTGTGTGACATGATACAAGGGTATGCTTTTTGTGGAGGACTGGATAGTGTTTTCTAAAGATCAGTTGACAGCAAACCATCACATACAGGACACCCTAGATCACCTCTCATCACAGTTCCTTCATGTCGCTGAGGCCAGGACTGTACCTAGCCTCCTAAGCTGAAATTCAGTGTAGGTCTCAGGTGGATAGAACCTTATGACCTGCTGGAGAAGAGCTCAGTGGAGAAGGACCTGGGGGTCCTGGTAGATGACAGGTTGGCCATGAGCCAGCAGTGTGCCATGGTGGCTGAGAGAGACAATGGGATCCTGGGGGGCATCCGGAGGAGTGTAGCCAGCAGGTCAAAGGAGGCGATCCTCTCCCTCTACTCTGCCCTGGTCAGGCCCCACCTGGAGTATTGTGTCCAGTTTAAACCTGGGCTCCTTGGTTTAAAAAGGACAGGGATCTCCTGGAGAGAGTCCAAAGAAGGGCTACGAAGATGATTAGGGGCCTGGAGCATCTCCCCTATGAGGATAGGCTGAGTAAGTTGGGACTCTTCAGCCTTGAGAAGAGAAGACTAAGGGGGGACCTAATTAAAGTCTATAATTATCTTAAGCAGGGGATGCAGGGGGAATCAGCCAGCCCCTTTTCAGTGGTCTGTGGGGACAGGACAAGGGGCAATGGCTGCAAGTTGGAGCACAGGAAGTTCCGCACCAACATGGGGAAGAACTTTTCCCCAGTGAGGGTGAGGGAGCCCTGGGACAGGCTGCCCAGGGGGGTGGTGGAGTCTCCTTCTCTGGAGATATTCAAAACCCATCTGGATGCCTATCTGAGTGATA
Source organism: Zapornia atra (assembly GCA_013400835.1). Classification (NCBI taxonomy): domain Eukaryota; kingdom Metazoa; phylum Chordata; class Aves; order Gruiformes; family Rallidae; genus Zapornia; species Zapornia atra. The sequence continues at coordinate 51,410 of VZTU01018770.1, forward strand.
TGTCCTGGGGAGCTGCTTTGGCAGGGGGGTTGGACCCGATGATCTCTTGAGGTCCCTTCCAACCCCTATGATTCTATGATTCTATGATTAATGTGAATAACTCTGGGCCTCCCTGTAATATGGGAGTGCTGCCAATATGCCTGTGTGTACACACACACACACACACATACCCCTGACTAGATGACTGCTGGTTCAACTTATTTCTAGTCTGGAATATCACAAGAACTTGAGTGCTGTATTTTCCTTTAAATCACTCAGTTTAGTCTTTTTATCTAGTATGTTTTAAACATGATAAATACCCTGCAGCTTCCAGTGTTGTCCCTAAAAATTTAGAAAGATCAATGGCTGTCCATCAAGAAATTTGGAACTTGACTCCCTTCAGTATTTTCCCTTGGATGGAGCATCTTGAAGACTTTAAGCTAGTATTCAGTAACTGCCATGTTATTGTGAGAGTGCTGCACTTCAGGTCAAAGCTAAAAAAAAAAAGCAATAATTGATAAAATGTCTTGTCTCTGGCTGCAGTTCCTCCTGGGGTGGATAAAACATCATTATTTTTATCTTAAATTCCTTCTGGTGGAGTGCCAGAGAGGTACAGTGCAGCTCAAAAAGGGGATTCATAACTGTTGAGGATTTTAACTGTGCAAATTCATAGGCTTTTTTGTTATGCAGTGTCAAAGTATGCCTGATGCAAACAAGCTAATGGCCCTGTGCTTCAGCCCTCATGGAAGCCATGTTTAGCAGGGACCTGGCACGCCAGCTTAACAGTAGCCAGGGAAAAGGTTTTATTGCACCCTGAATGTCTTCCTGCTGGAAGAAATATTCTGGCTGCAGTTACCCAGCATTAACCTTTCACTTGGCTAAATCAGCCAGAATTGCCTGTGTGCTGTCAATGTTTGCACACAGGAGTAGTAATTATGAAAGCAGGATCATTCCTACTCTCTAGCGGAGTGCAGTCCTTGAGTAAATGAATTGTGATTGGGAAACAATTGGATGGTGGAGATGTTTCTAAGGAGAGCACCTTATTGACATTATTTTCAAACTAACAGGACACATCCTTGCAGTGCAAATATTGCTTTCTTTTGCAAATGTGAAAGAGTTATTACTTACCACTCTGTAAGAGGACAGACCTGCCATCGAGATAATAGCAGCTTAGTATTTTATTGTGAATCTTTCCACACAGTTTCTGTGATGTTTATCATAGCAATTGCATAGACAACCCATTCTTCATTTCCAGTCTAACTAGATTACAAGTGACAGCAATATAGAGCATGATATTTAATTGCCTCAATGAACATTGACTTCCTTGAGCACATATTATAGACTCCCTGGCTGACACTGTCCAGAGGTATGTGTCATTCTGAGGATCTGCGTTTTGAGGTTCCCAGGTTGAGTCACTCAAAAGGGGCCTGACCTTCCAAAAATGCCTATAGCAAAAGACTTGGTAAATGGCTTTAACATAAAGCCCTTTGCAGGTTGTCTGCCAAGGTCGTTGGCACAAGCTGAGAAGCTTTTGGATGCCTCTGTTGATTCACATCTCCTAGGATACCTGTGATCAGTGTAAGCTTGACAGACCCTAGGAATAGGAAAGAGGTAGCATCTTCCAAACAGGTGAACTGTATTGCTTTTGTGAGAGTTATTCTCCTGCTCAGTGATACACATGTTTCCATGTGCATGTTTGCAATGACATCTCAGGGTAGCTTGCAAATATGTAAAACAAAACAAAACTGAACCAAAAAAAGAAAAAATAAAGGGAAGAAAAAGAAAAAGAAAAAGAAAAAGAAAAAGAAAAAGAAAAAGAAAAAGAAAAAGAAAAAGAAAAAGAAAAAGAAAAAGAAAAAGAAAAAGAAAAAGAAAAAGAAAAAGAAAAAGAAAAAGAAAAAGAAAAAGAAAAAAAAAGAAAAAGAAAAAGAAGTTCTTTGTGCTGTTGTAATAAGCAGCCTTGGCTTATCAGTGCCAGGTAAATTGATACTATGGAAAGCCTTCTTCCCACAAAGATAGGGTGAACATCAGATTTGATTGCTTAGGGAAGATGGGACTCTCTGTTGTTGGAGGTTTTCAAGAGCAAATTAACCAAGCATCTGCCACTGAGTCTGTGACAGGATGATAAGTTCCCTTCCCAAAGCCATTGATTTGGGCTGTATGGAAGACCACACTGTTTAAGGCTCCTTGAAGGATTCCCTTCTCTGAGAGCAATTCCAAATAGCCAAAAGCATGCATAAGTGGTAAGAAATACATTTAGAAATTGGCTCAAACCCTTTTTAACCTGCAGGCCTGGGAATGCCTCTGAGAATAATAATGTATCTGCAATCAGTGTGGTTGCTTGTGCTGGATAGTCATTCTAGGTCTCTGGATGGTTGTTACTGCTCCTACCAACCACACTCCTGCTTCCACATTATGCACATTCATCTCCAGATTCTGTGGTAATGATATACTCTTTTACTCTTTTTCTTTTTTTTTTTCCTTTTTTCCCTTTCCCCCTTTTTTTTAATGAGGGAAAGATGAATGATGAAGGCTATAGAGAACTTCTTACTCTGTCTGGGCTTGGATTTAAACAGTGTTACTCCCTTTTTCTTATTCTATCTCCCAAGCTGTCCAATCATATCTTAAGATTCATGGAATGGTTGCCAAATGCCAACTCCCTTTTACAAATGCCCCTATAAGTTAATAAATCAAAGATATCTCTTATTCCTCCCAGACCCTTTAAGTCCTTCTGCTAGGAGAAATTCTGTGTATTTGGGAGCCTAAAGCATAATAAAACTTTCAGCTATTTCTATTTTATGATTTAGAAATTACTGGAGCTATGAGTTTTAAGAGAGCACTGAAGTTTAAACTGATGTCCTAAATTACTTAAAATCGTATGAAGTGTAGTACCAATAATTATTTTCAAATTAGAAATTACACTTCTAAAGAATGCTTTGATGAAGTGAGTTTAGGCTGTGCATGGCCAGTACATAAGCTTGTGCAGTTATAAAACTGTTAATGGTATAATTTAATAAATTCCAGTATGTGTATGTTTAACTATATCCAGTACAGATATCTGGTGTCTGTATATGTATATCAGATATAGATAGGCATAAATACTTTAATTGGAAACTTTTGTTATACCAGCTTGTCTACTAAGACCTCATTAGCTCTAGATACTTGGTAGCTCATTTTAGAATGTGGACACACAAGCTGATTTTATTTCAACAGCAGAGAGTTCTATAAATGTTCTCTAAGATTTATCTGCCCTAGATACTGCGTTAGTTTTTTATTGGTTTCTACAATTTCTGAATTAAAGATGCTTTAAACTGATAAATGCAGTTTGCACAAACACTTGGAAATTATAGGGGTTTCATTAGGCACAGAAGTAAAACACAAATAATTTTAAATTGACTGGTTTGGCTTTATTGTTTACAGATTTCTACATGGAAGAGATTTGCCCTTCTCTGCTGCAGATGTGCTTGTTTCAGAGAGAACAATTTATTCCTAAGAAAATTGCTATAACCCTTTTGGATATGCTACTAGTATGAAATCCAATCTGAGAACAGCTTAGGTGCCCAGCAGTCACCATTCTAGCTGTACAGTTTTAACAGTGGATCGAAATCATATTGGATGATGTTAGGATTGCACATTTATTTTTGTCATGACAATGAGGCATCAAAGATCTCATGTGTCATATACAATGTTCTGTTCTTAATGAAGTTTTTTAACTTATTTCACTATTTTGTAGTTCAATTGGCTGGCTACTTGTGTTATCTTCTTGACTTGAAACAGAGAAGTCTAGAAAGTGGGTGGCAATTTCAAACAGTCTGCAGGAAGACTGTACTCAGCACTGGTGAGGCTGTACCTCGAGTGCTGTGTCCAGGTCTGGGCTCCTCACCATGAGAAGGACATTGAGGTCCTGGAGCGAGTCCAGAGAAGGGCAACCAGGCTGGGGAAGGGGCTGGAGGGCAAATCCTCTGAGGAGCAGCTGAGGGAGCTGGGGATGTTTAGTCTGGAGAAGAGGAGGCTGAGGGGAGACCTTATCACTGCCTACCACTACCTAACAGGTATATCCCCTTTTCTTTTGAAAAAAGGGAGATTAACAGACACACAGCTAAAATGAAAAGGACAATGAAATCCAGCTGAGAGGCTATAACTGTTACAGCAGTTCCCCTACCAGGTCCTTGGGACAATCACCTTGATTCTTGAGGTTGGTATCTCCTGAAGCTTACAGGTCCAGATGTGTGGAGGTTCCACTGCAAAGACTGTAAAGAGGAGAAGTTTCTAGAAAAAGGAAACTGGTGTGACTGGAAACCATGGGGATTAAGAGCAATGACAGCATACTTGCTTCATTGGACAGAATGCTAGAAATTCCTACTTTTTGTTTTTCTGTTTGATCGTTTTACTGGAGGGAACTTAGTTAAGCCAGTGGGAATTGCTCTAAGTAACAACCAGCAGCCCTGGTCTTACTGCATTCTCCTTTCCACTGCATCATTGTCTTTGCTGTGGGGAGTCTCAGGGGAAACAGATTTTGCAGGCCACTCGGTCATTTTGATGTGTTACACCTCAGCTGGGATCTCAGTTTCAGCTCACAGAAGTGAGAAAGGAATTTCTTAAGGTGGTGAGCAAATAGTTTTTGGCTTTTCAATATGCTTGTAATTTCTATGGGGTTTTGGAAACTTTTACTGTAGCTTACAAATGTTATAACTATAAATGCTAACCTGGCTGTAATTAGACTACCCCTTTCTCATGTTAGCTGCAGAAGAAAATAATTCAATTTAATAAAATCACTCACTGTGATGGGGGGAGCAATTAAATAGAATAGATACTGTGGTTTCTGTAAAAGTACATGCAGTCTTTAATGAAATGTACAACTCCACCATGGAGAAATGACAGATTAAAAATAAAAGGAAAAAAAGAACAACAGTCATTACTTTTGTGATCTTCAACAAGGATGTGCTCTGCTCCATCTGCTAGTTCTGCAGCTGTGATTAACTAATAAACAGTATTCCCAGTCCCCTAGTAACTACATTTGATGTGGCTGGTACACAAACAAAGATGTCTTGGCAGAATAAGGTGCTATATGAGTTGTTAAAGAACAGCCTTGTCAAATTTAGGCTTGATGGAAGCAAAAGGGAAAGCTTTGTCTTTGCCATATGGAAAAACAAACAAGCCAAAAACATTCTACCCACAATTTTCAGAAGCTCTAAAACAGATAGTAAAGCGTAAAAATAAGGATGTGCTGGAGGCTACAGAGGACAAACGTCTGCTTTAAAAGCACTCACAAGCTGTGGTGGTTTTTTTCTTCCTCTTTTCCAGTATTCTATCAGGCACAACCAGGAAAAAAGACCCTCCTGAAATGCTTTGGTGAATTCCTCAGCTTGCTCCAAAACCTTGGATCTTTCATTTCTCCAGATAGAAGGCAGCTTGCAGAGGAGACTTCTGTGATCTGAATGAAACAGGGCTGCCTTTGGCCTCTTCCCTGCCCCACGCTCACAGCTTCAACGGAGCTCTCAACAGCATGAAGTTTGAGTCCAAGAGTCTTGCTGAAAGGTGGTCTAGGAACATGTGAAGCCCCCTGAAAGCAAGACTTCAAAAGGTAGGGTCCCAGCTCTGGTGCATCTCACGGCACCAAGATTCCTAAGCAAGCAATTGGTTTTTGAAATTTTTTCCCTTCCACAGGCTTCAATGAGACTTGCAAGTAACAAATCCTCTTGGAAAGCAGAATCTCTTTTCCATTTCCTCAGCTGTGGATTCTGTAGTTTAACTTTAAATCACAAAGTTTAAAACAATTTGGCCTGGATGTCTTGGTGGAGGGACACACCAGACCTGCAGGTGGGATGTTTCTGTCACTAGTGTTGTGCATGGATGGAAATAGTCAGCTTCAAAGGTTAATTCCCATTGTCACAGAGTTGTGTCTGAAGCATCACTGAGGTTTTCTCTTCTAGTCACTGGCAAATGTTGTTATGCCAAAGTCATGCTGGCAGCCACAGTATTGGTCCAAAACCAGCACAAGGCTTTGATATGTTGCTCTTCCCAATGAAAGGGAAAAGGTTTCTCATTGAAAACCACTCTGTATGAGCTATTGCAGCCTTGGCAAGAGGAAAACAAGGAGATTGTCCCTTGCATTTGTTCTGCAACCACACAAAACCACCAGACAGAGGCACTATACATAAGACCTTGTCTAAAAGGAGATTTTACTATTTCTTTTGGGAAGAATGATCATTACCCTCATTAGAAACCAATGTATTTACACTGACATAGCTACATAATGAGTCTTCAGTAAATATTTCTTAGTACCTGATAGGAGTGAAGTCAGGGGCTTTTACTGCTCTAAGTGTGTGTAGAACAGGTCTAGAAGAAACCACGGCACGAGTGAACCAAGAACAGGAGGACAAGGTTGCAGCCAGGTTCCTGTACTTGCTGCCATTGTTGCCAGTGGCAATAGCAGCTTTAAGGGTACTTGTGCCTCTCCCTAGCCCTGCTCCAGTTCTCCAGGGCAGGACTGCCCCAAAAACACTCCACTGCTTTCCCTCCCGAATGCTTCATTAATCCCCTAGCCTTCAGCTGCTTACACCTGATTTTCTTTGCCTTTATGAATAGCTTCATTCAGCTCAGTGAGCCAAGACATGTTTAGGACCCAGACTGCAGCTTCTGTGCTTTCTGGGTGCACAGTGTGCAGAGTTCTCCACCAAGCAGCACCCTGCCTGGGGCTGGGAGCTGGCATATACATCATAAGGGACACAGGGCCTTAACAAATACAGATGACATTAAAATTCTGAAATTAGGAGGCAGCTGGGGAGAGTTGTGTCTATGGAAAATATAGAAAAGCTGAGACATGTGTGTGTCTGTGTCTGTGTGTGTATGTGTATATATATGCAGCACATGCCCACACGCACAGCCATGCCAGGCCTCAGTTAGTTTCTAAATTGTGAGTGAACCTCTGGAGAGCCCGAGTCCTCAGTGATGTAAATCCAGCAAATTTACATCAGCTGAACACACAGCCCCAGGCCTTTCCTGGGACACAAAATGGAAAGGCAGAGAAAAGGAGATTGGTCTTTCTTCCCTTATGAGTTTCTCTTACTTGATCTCTCAAATGTAAAGTTACAGCTCCTCCAATACACTAAAACCTATCATGCAGAGGAGGCAACATTTTTGGTCCTCTTCTGCTGCACCAATTTACACCACAGAGGATCTGGCCTTCTGTTTGTAAACACAATGATACTGCTAATCTAGAGGAATGCACAAATGAACCGTATTCTGTATAGCCAGTAGCTTGCTAATAACTTTCTAAAATTGTTCCCCAGCATTAATTGAAATCATAAATCCCAATCACATTCAAAGCATAACTACTGTATGCCATTGGCTCACTTCAGTTCTTAATCATAGTCTTCTGGGGAATTTTCTTGCTGCTTCTTCCTTCCCTCAGGAGCAGCCATATTTATTATTGCAGTTCAAATACCTGGAGATATTTCGGTTGAAAAGCCATATAACATCTCTCTAAGCATGTCAATACGTGTTCAGCTTAATATGAATGCCTGTGCCATTCCCACTGGAGAAAAGTAAAAAATGTCAAGGAAATATATTTAACTTGTTTCTGCACAGATGCCTGCAGATATCTTGTATCTAAAGAATATTTAAATTCTGTTTTGTTAAGACAGGATACTTACATTATACAGTGGAGCAGCCAGGAGGTTATAGTCTCCACTAGACAATTTGCCAGACAAGAAAGATGGCTTAGTTGCAATGTTGACAGCTTTATTCTTGTGGCTTTGGCAGAAAAATAGGCACAAAGATTGCAGAGGTGGCAGGATAGAATACAACATGAAAGTTCAGAAAAATATTAACTGGTTGTAAAATGAGTGGGTGGATGCACTAAAGGAGATGGCATTTCAGTTCTATAACAACACATATTGCAACATTTTTATGGCCAAATTATGCTCTTTCTCTGTGCTGTATTTTTGCATCTGCTGCCCAGCTCCAATGGTGAGGGACAAAATGTTTATTTGGCAGGAGAAAAGGGCAGTAGCCATTCATCATTTTCAGCTGAATCATCCTGTTGGTCTCAGTGAAGATTCCTCTGAGAATTTTATTCCATTTCTAATACATTATACACTGTGATTTTACTGTTCTGCTTTTATTTTCTAAACCAACCACTTGCATAAGGCCCTACAAACATTCCTGATCTGGATGCGGGTTTAGAAGCTACTCTAGGTCTGCTGCACTTAGGATGTAGCAAGGGAATGGGCATGCTGACAGGGCATAGGGAAAAATGCTACTATTAGCATCTTTCTGCCTGAGGAAGACCAGACAACCTGCTGCATCCCCACAGTCGCATCCATGAGCCATCCAGAGCAATGTACTAAGCATGACAGAGCCAATTCCTCCCCAGCATGAATTTGCCAGAGCAAATTCAAAGCTGCTTCTGAGGGTATGTAGTGACAGTTGTGTTGAAGGTTGTTTGGACTCTCAATCTACCTGTAATGCCAAACAAGCTTTTCACAGCAATCACTGCATGCTCCTTGTGGACATCACAAGGGACATCCCCAGCAGTATGGTCTGTATTCTAAAGAGCATTAGGCATGAATAAAGGCAAGGAAAATAAATATGATTACTCCCACTTCAGAAATGGGAAGTAAGACAGCAAAGGACACTTTTTTTTTGTATTCTTTTCACAAGTGTGGAAGCTTTTAGTGGAGGACTCTTGGAGCAGCTGTGAAACTTTCTGGGGAAATGTGTTTTGTCTGTGCTCCAGGTGGGGCCTCAAGAGGTAAGCTTTATATGATGAATAACTAGAAGTTTGGAGTGTTCCATAGTCCAGTCCATTGCATCATGGAATACCCAGAAGAACAACTTCTTCAGCCTTGGAACTTGTCTAAGTTGTTACTGCAAGTCCAGAGTTTCTAGAGCCACCAGTTCAGTCCCCTGAGCTTCCTTTGGTTCCCTTGAGCTTTATCTTCCCAGTGCCACATAGTACATCCATTCTCATTCTCTCAAGATCTGCCCTGCTTTCCTGGGTGAAATTTAAAAGGAAAGGCTTTCAAAACAGACAAAGTATTTACAGGATTTGGAGGGGGATAATGAAAACCCTACCCAGTGAGATCAGTCAAGAGTTTTGCAAATTAATGTTAAGGATTCCTTTAAAACTGGGGCTTAGGGGTAAACCTGAAGACCTTAGAAAACAGCAGGCAATTCAATCACTTGGTTGCACACATACCTAAACCCAAAAGGTGATAGCCTAGCCAATCTTCTCAAACATGTTGTGTTTTTCTGTCTCAAGGATTCAAAGGTTGTACAGGAATTTACTACAGTAGGTGTAGATAAGAAATAGTGGAAGAGCCAAGGTCCAGTGACCAACACAGAGAGAAACAAGATAACAACCACCACAGGAAAAAGCAAACAAATTATAACCTAAGAGACCAGGGACAATTTCTACTAAACAGAACTGAAGACTGGTGAAGAAAGAAACTCAAATAGCAGCTAGAAAATTGGCAACAGAGTGAGAGGAAATAACAAAACTAGTTCCTGCAACTAGAGAGAAGGCCCTGTCTGCTTTGGTGACTTCCCTAGAGCCTGATTCTGAGGAAGGTGGGAGCCCTGATGAGGAGGCAGCTGATAGGGAGAGCTGTCTAGAAAATGGGTTTGGTTTTTTCCTGTGGAAAACGTGGGGTTTTTCTTCTAAACCCAAAACATTTTTACATTTCAAAGAAACAAGGAAAAATATTTCCAGGTTACTTTCAGTGGCAGAATTTTGGTGAGTTAGGAATTAAGAAAAGTCATGTGAGAATGTTTTCCCCAAAAGTTCCAACACAGATCCTCTGGATGCTGAGCTACTGACAGATTAAATAAGGAGAAGGGAGCAAGTAGTGAGAAGGCAGCACAGCTTTCAAGGAGCAAATGCACCAAAGGTCCTTTTCCTGGTGCCAATCTCTCTGATATCATTCTAGCCAACCACCCGAACCAGACATGTCTTGATTACCACTAGCTTTTTATAGCCCAGATCAAACTTATTTACTCAGCTCTTCTCTGTTTTCTACAAGAGGGTTTTCTGGTTCAGACATATTTTCATTGCATGAACATTTTATTTCACATTTTTACAGGTATGCTGTGTGAAGTTTGGCTTACAGAAACTTGGGGTTTTTTCAGTAGAACATCTATAGAACATTATTACCAGACATTTAATGGAACTTTTTTACAGTGATGGAGTTTTGTTCAGAAAAGCAGCAATTGATTGTGTCTGTGTAAAACTGATGTGTGTGAATACTTCTGCCCTGGTACAAAATAAAAAGAGCATTTGAAGTTCTGTAAGATGGAAACAAACCTTAATGCTAGATGTTTTAACAGGCACATGGCTTAAATTCCTCCATAAAAACCTCAGAAAACTTTCAGGGAATGTTAGACAATAGTTTCCCTCCATTCATCTTATGCAGCCCAAGTGTTTGCTGTGCCGTTGGTGTAATAATTTGAGCATGTGGAAGACCGATTCCCATAGGATAATTTTTTCCTCAGTTATTCTGTAGGTTTCCAAAACAAAAGGAAAAAAGGATTATAGAGTTAGTGATGGAAACTGTGACAGCTTCAGGTATGACTGGGCTACCTTTCCTTCAGAGGTTATTGTGTGTGAGCAGTAACTTGATTTTTTTTACTTCTGTGCCTTACAAACACTTGTTCCTTTACTTGTACATGGGACAGATGTACACTAAACCTCCCATAGCTACAGTAGTAGGACATGAAGATCAAATTAAATAATAAAGTTTGCTTGTGGAAGTAATTTACCTGCCTATGCTTTAATATAAAGGAGGTTAACTGGATCTTTCATGACTTTACAGCTATTCTGAAGGGCTCAGAAATGCTGAGATGCTCAGGAAACAGAGTAAATCAAACTGAAACTCTCTAGAAACCTTCAGAAGCTTAGACTAGTTCCCCATTCATGAAATAATTTGGTGTTTAGTTTCCATCCATGAAACTACATGAAACAAGCAGATGAATTACATCACATTACAGTCCTCTCCAAGTGTTTATCTACATACCACAATGCTGCATGTCGGTGGAAACTGTGCCTTCATGGCTTGTTCTCTAGGAGGTTCACTCCCTTTCACATGACACCACAGTGGTTTTAAAGCCTAGACTTGGTTTCAGAAAACCTTCAGTTCAACCTTTGACAGAGAAGCTTGTGTTTCGCGTGCATCCCACCCACTGACAGTGCTGTGCTCAAAATGCCTCTGGGTTTGTCTATTCCTCTCCTCCTTCTACCTGTCCTTCTGTCACGCTGGCAGCCATTCCTGAGACAGGTAAAACTGGGCTTGTCAAGAAAAGAGAGTATTGAGTAAGGAGCATTGTGAGCAAAGTGGAAAGCAGTGCAGAAAAGTCAAAAAAGGGATAAAAATCTTTTCTGTGCAATTCTCTCCAGGATTGTTCACTTGGCATCCCAGGGTACTGTTGCAATGTTTGTTGCATTTTTATAGACAAAAGGGATATTTGCTCTGACCTACAGCGTTCTGAGGATGAAAAACCATGGTTATAGGGCTGTTTGTGATCTCAACTCATGACTCAGGGGAGACATTTTTGCTCCAATGACCTCTAAGCTGCCTTTAGTTTATTGATTGGCTAATAGGGGAAATTGATTTTTAACTAACTCACCAGTTTTGAGACCTGAACATAGTTGTCACTTCCAGTAAGTGTACTTTTACTCAATCATCTAAGTTGTCTCAGTCATCAATTCATTCTGGATGCTGCAAGAGGTAAGGATGTGCCAAAAGGCTTGGCAAGGAGCCCAGGCACAGAAGACATAGTCCAGGACAATCTGTAGATAAAATATGTTTAATGTTATGTTATGTCTATCATACATGCTCTGGTCTTAGCAGAAAACAGCTGGCTATGCCTAAGGGGTAACAGGCTGAAAACAAGAAATGGCAAATTTAGGGAATATCAGGGAATATCAAATGAAGAATATCAGGGAGAGACTTCTGAAGTGAGGTGCCTCACCTGTGGGTCGGCCTTTCTCGCTCTGAGACCTTTAAAGTGAAGAAGCAGCTGAAGGTGTAATGTATAGGAATAACAGCCTGAACCAACCCAGTAAGAAATGGGATCTGCCAAGTGACCTTTTCCAGTTCCAATATCCATACTCTGAACTGAAAAGTTTCACAGGTATAACTGGTGCATTGTAAGTGTCCTCCTGTGAGATCTGAGTTCAGGGGTTCCAAGTCTCATGCCCTCAATTGTTTTCAAGCTGAAAACCAGGGCAGGAGGTGTAAACAGTGGGGGACTGTGCTAGCAGAGGCTGTTTGTTTATTAGGTTTGTTTGTGGGTAGTTTGTTTGGTTTTTTACAAACAACAAAAAATGAAATCTAAAAGAAATGTCATCTGGGGTTCATCAAAATGCTCAGTTTGCCCAAAACAGTGTATTTTTATTTTCAAGCTGTTTAATTAAAAAAATAATTATTTTACAGGAACAGAAAAAGTCCTATCAAAACAGAAAATGAAGGAGCACCTGTTAGAAATGGCAAAATGAAACATGAGAAGATCAAAGTGAAATGAATCTTATTTTTAAGAGGAAAAACACTGGAATTAAAGATTGTGAAATTTTCAAAGACATCTTTTTTTTGTGAAATTGAAAATATTTCTCTGTCAGACTCAGATGGTGAGTAGCTCTATGTTTCTCCTTTCAAAGTCTTAATTTCTGAGTTAATTTAATATAGCTAATTCTTTATCTGATTCTGGGTTCAGTGTGCAAACATTAATGTATATTTATTCATGTAACCACATGAATAGCTTCACAGACTTGATTGAAGTTGCTGATGATAATGTCACGTTTTACTGGGAAGGCTGTTACTGGTCTGTTAAGCTGAGTCCATGAACCTGGAGAATTTGTGCACAGAGCAGCTGTGCAAATAAGCCATTTGGCATCATAAATATCTTAGTTTGCAGAATCCCATCTCATATATGGAGATTAAAATTTTGCAGTCTTATAGGTGACGTGTAATATACAATCCTATCACCAGATGCAGGTATGGAAATACAGGCAAACAGTTCCCTGGAATGAACAGTAAAAGATGTGTGGTTTCACTGGAGTCGAGAACTGAAGAAAAAAAAAGAGCTACTGATTTGGGGCATGAAATTTTAACTTATCTAGTGTGGCACCCCTCCAGAATTTCTGCTCATAAAAAACCCTAGGCCCTCCATCTTGGTTCAGATATTTTTGTTCCAAGCACAGACATTTCCTGACAAATATCTTTGGACAGATGTTTTCTTCAGTACATCCAAGCTGCATTTCCTCGCATGACAAATAAGATTGCGAACTGATAAAAGGCAATCTGATGCAGTGCAACCTGCTGCCACAGATGAAAACATCTGAATTTGATGAAAATCCTTCAGTGGGATAACTAGGTGTGGTGCAAGCACGCTGCTGGGAAGATGGAGTGTTAAGAGTCTGGGTTCACTGTGGCAAAACCAGAGGGTTACAAAGATCATGGTCTAGAAGAAGGGTCATGACACCGTTTCATTTATATATTGGCACATACTGAAATTTTCATTCTTATAGGGTTTTTTCCCTCTTTCTTGGTCACTTAGCTACACAGAATTCAAATTTAAACATCTTTGTGAGCTCACAGCTCAACCACTATCCTTCAAGAGATGGGAAGTAAGGAAAGTATAGTGAATCTCTTTAGTACTTGCCGGGCTTTGGATCACATCTTAGCCTGTAATTTATGAACATGAGGATTTGCAAATGAGGTAAAATCATATTGCAAATATCTACAGGCAAGATGTGCTTCTATATTTACTAATAGCTATTCTAAACTATACATGCTGGTATGGATCTAAGTGCAGCTGGCAGCATGGCAAATTTTAAAGGATAGTTTTAATTGAATGATACAGATTTTGATTGCATCACGTAAGTTTTACTGTTGTTATGTACTCCACAGTATTCTCTGGGGGGTGAGTGGGACTGCAAATGTGTTACAAGAACATTAAAAAGCAAGGTCTTAAAATTGAGCCACACAAAGGAAAACAACATATTTGTAGATTATTCCGAGGAAATGTTACCTCTGATATTGGGCATAAATGCACCTGCAACCTGCATGCACTGAGTGCTCCCTCACGCTGCAGTGATCACTGATTTCTGTGGGACTATATGAGAACAACGGTACTGATCCCTGGGTAAGGGAAAGCCTCTTCTTTCTACTGTTAAACACAAATCTTGACCTCATCACTCCTAGACCACACCATAGATAGATGCTGATTTACTAGAAAAACAGAAGCAAACATCCAGCCCAAGATGTTCCTTTTAATCTCTTATCTGTGTTCCTTTCTTGCATTTCACTGATGTTTATGGGTATTTTAGGCTCTTTATGTCTGTGCTAAAGTGTTGTCCTCTGTCAGATGCAATCAGACATGTAATAGACTGTGGGTAACTTAGCTTAGGCTGGAGAAGCTCATTTCTCAAGCCTCCAAAAGGTATCAAAAGCTTGCTTTTTAAAAGACGTGCTGTTTACATGCTGGTTTTATTTTGTTCTCAATAATTTATTGCCTACTAATGTTGGGTTTTTGCAGTCTTGCTTATTCTCAGTGGAAGCAGTTGGATTTTATCTGAAGGCATGGTTATTGTGAGGATGTGGAGTAAAGAACCCTTAATGGTTTATCCATTAAGGCCTGGAGTTTCACAGACTTGGGGTTTCACAGAATATTTTCTTCTCTTCTGTGAGGAATATATCTATTAAAACAATTTAAATAGGCCAATGTGGAAATGACTGGGGTTTTTGAAACATTTATAAGTGTTAGACAAATATACCTGATTTCTGATGTTTATTACATTTTATGTTGTTAATTTTTTTCTATCTATTTACGCTTTCTGGTTTCCTCATATTTTGCCTGTTCCTTTCAGTTAATTATATGGTTGTTGCATTACACTGAACTTGTGTTTTGGCATCTTCTACACGAAGACATTTTCTTACTGTGCCATTGTTTTTCCAAAGGTTAGGCTGCCTAAACCTTATTTTTTGTATCCAGTGTTCTGAATTCATATGTGCAGAAAAATACATCCCTGTTGGAGTAATTCCATAGCCACGATTTACAGTTTCCAACCTTCTGTTATTTGTATGTTTTCATTGACACTCAGAGCCATGGCTGGAATAGCTGGCATACACTAAACAGGAGTGTTCCTGAAGTCTTTATCTCCTTCTACCCTCAGCATTTTGATCAAGCCAGTTTATCCATCTTGAAGCTAGAAATCCCTTATGGAAACATTTCAATTCAGCTCATTCATAATATGTATTGATAAAACCTCTCCTTCTTTCTCTCAGGATTCAGAAAACCCCTGCCATTACCCTGGCAGCATCTGCATTAGTTCCCCTATCCACCCACATCTGGTGAGAGTGATGAGGATCATGCATAATGCAGAAGTCAAGCTGCACTTGGGACGTGGCTTTCGAGGCGGTGTTCGTACGGAGATCTCACCGGTGCCCGTGCTGGCCTGGAGAGAGCAGCCCCAGGAATCCATTAAGCAGCTGTTTGGGTTATTGCTTTAGAAACATTTTAGGAAGTTTTAATATCCTGAAATTAAACCCGTGTTGCTGCTCACTGCATCCTGGTTCCCCAAGAAACTCAGTCTGGGTGGAAAAGCCCAAGTTACAGGAATCTCCATTCCCTAGAGCAGGGACTCCGCTGTGTCTTTGGAGAGCTCAGTGGGCTCAGTTTCACTGGTGCTACAGCAGCAATCCACCCCCTCTCTTTCAGCTGTTCCAGTCTGGTATTCAAGTGCTTCCTCCAGCAGATTAATTACACAGGAAATACCTAAGAGATTCCTCTAAATCCAAAGTATATGCTTTAACCTACAGTGAATACATAATGTGCCTGCTGTGTTACTTTCTGCACACGTGCATGCTCCCTCCTCAGAAGGATTTTAATAGGTATACTTGGTATTTATCAAGTCAGTGCAATGCTTTGTTTTGGCAAAGTATATTTAGGCTTCAAGTCCA
Source organism: Zapornia atra (assembly GCA_013400835.1). NCBI lineage: Eukaryota > Metazoa > Chordata > Aves > Gruiformes > Rallidae > Zapornia > Zapornia atra. The sequence goes on from VZTU01018770.1 coordinate 67,348, forward strand.
AGTTCTTGAGACAAACAGAGGATGTATTAACATCAAAGCTGCTTACATAGAGGGCATCGGGAAGGGGGCTCAGTCTGATTTAAGGAAAGATTTCTTTTCTAACAGATAGAGATGTGAACCCAGGAGACAGAAAATAAGCTCCATTGGTAGTATTAAAAAAAACCACTTGTGTCTGGACATGTCCTGAAATCTGAGTAAAAATGCAGTCCACCAGACTGGAGTTGCAAATGGAAACATCTGCTAGAACTGAAGAACTGTTCCCACCACTGCCTGCAAAACCCTCTTCCCTCTGTTGTCTCCTTAATTTCTAAGCAACCAGACAGACACCTCAAAACTAAGTCTCCCACAACTCCATCCAAAGAGGAGTCATCTCTTTTTAAAGGCTGGCACATTCTGCCTATCTAAAACTGATGGGAATGAGCTCTCAGACCCCCATTCTAACACCTTTCCCTCAACATGTTCCTGCAAACTGTAGCCCCTGCTCAAAGCACTATTGATTTTGGTTTGATTCGACACAGAGTTGAGGGGAAGCCAGAACAGATCAGACAATACCATCAGCATTGTAATAGCTTCATAATTAAGTAAATCCCAGCTGTGTGCTGGTTTTGGCTAAATCTGCTTATTCCTTTACTGAGTCATTATTATCAACTGGAGTGTGTCTGGGGCTCACAGGAGTGTGGTCTTCATGCCAAGTGCTTTCTGCCTTACATGGGACTTTCCATAATGCTTGTTTCTTGTAGCACATGGATGCAGCTTCTCATCAGTAAAACAGCTGTATTGTTGGTGAAGGGAATGATTTTCCTGACACTGTCTCTGCACTGCTGAAGTTCCAGTGATGTAACTAGAGGGTTCCCTGATTTACCATGCTGGACATGAAAATAAAACCTGGAGGAACTAGGGTTTTGTTTCTGGCATACATAAGCCAAATTCTTAAAATAATAAAAACTATTCTTGCCAAACAACCTCTAGATGGCTCTTGAGGCTAGCTTTGCCAATTAGCAGGGTCCTGAAATGCCTGCATCATGCAGTACTGAGAAGATTTTGCTATGACTCTCTTACTTCTTCATATTAGAGACAAAACCCTTGGAGTGTTTTGCCTGCAGTGGGAAGCCTTCACTTGGTTTTGTAAAAAGCACTGAGAACCCTTCAGCTGAAGAAAGGAAAACTGTTTGTCTTTTTTCTGGCCAGAAAGTCCTGTGTGTGGATTCCACCTGTGCATATTTTGCTGTAGTTACTATATATTTATTCACTCAGGTGTGAAAATCACTCCTGTTGATGGTAGCTTCTCAGAAAAACAGCCACGCATTCACCTAAATAAGCAGAACTGCTTGCAAGCACCTGATTTACCCAGTGAAATCCCAAGGCTTGGTGCCTTCAAAAACTCTGCTTACAGAAGTACAGCCCTTTTTCATATTGCAAAGGGCATCTGGGGTTTATTCCTGATTCACAAAGAAGTGGGCAAGTAGGGGGAGGAGGGAAGGAAGCAAATCATCTCCATGGATTTAAGGCAAACCACGTCATATCAATCCATGCTTCATCCCAAACAGATCCTGTGAATTACCTGCTGCTCAAACTATTACTGAACAGATCGTGTTGGAGATGATTCTTGTAATCCAAAAGGAAACTGACAATTAAGGGGGCAAAATCTGTGAGGAACTTAAATCTGTCAGGCAAAGAAGTATCTATACCAGTAAATGTAGCACACCGCCCTGACCCCAATTAAGAGCGCACATGTTTCCTACAGTGTTTCCTCTAGCACAGTCACTAGACCTTTCCATGACTAAACCAGGCATTATATGAGCTAGATACTTAACTTTGCTACTAAGTGCTTGAAATTATTTTATTTTATTTTTCTGGATGAAATTTTCATCACTACAGAGGAAATGTTCCTTCCTCCCTTACCCAGATAAATGGTCAAAGTATTAAAAAAATATTCTTGCACAAAGCTGTAATACAAAATTGTAATGTTTAATTGGAAAACCCAGTAATGCTTCCAAGATAAAGAAAAGTTTAAAGATGCTGCATGCAAACAAAGTATGTGTACTTCTTCCCTTCTGCAGTAAGAAATTATACACTGTTTAATAACACACCGAGATCCTCCACAATTAAAAAACAATGAGCTGATTTAACACTAATCAAGTACCATGCAGCAAAGAGGAATTCAAGGCATTCTTTTGTTTCAAAGGTTAATATCTTTGTCGGTTGTACATTAAGAAAACCTATGAAATATTTATGTAGTTAAATGCAATACAGAACTGGCCATCAGCAACAGCTACAGTAATTTCCTATGCTTTTTTTTTAAAAAAAAAGAGGCAACTTTATACTTCAAACATTCCATCTCAATCAGAGGGACAGATCTTTGGCTGTAACTCAGCATCTCTCCACGGTGATGGAGATGAGGCTCTGTACAGTAGCAAGGGAAACACTTCCCTGTGAATGCACTCATACACAGTGTTTAGCACAAATCCCAAGGATAGGAGTCCTCTTTCTGCAGAACTTTTGATGAGAGGACTATTCTTGAACAAAGAAGCATGCAGATCTTAACCATGTATCTGTGCTTAGACTCTTAGCTCTCAGCCACCAACCAGCCTGTGCTTTTTATTATTTATGGCTAGATATACTGAATACAAGGAAACCACAAAAGATACTAATAAAAGAACTCAAACTCGTGATCTGAATGTATCCTTTGAGATGAAACTGTTCTGGATTATCTCCATCAAGGAATACTACCCAAACTGAACTGGGAGCAGCTATCAGTACTTAAAGCTGAAATCCACATTGTCAATAGTATGAATTCCTCCTTAAATACATTGCCCTGGTCCCATGAGTTTAATATAAAGTAATCAACTGTAGTATCTGTTTTGGCTTTATACAAAAATCATTGTGCCTTGCTAAGAGATTTGTAGGTGTTTCACTCTTAAGACAGCATTCAGATTTTGCCAGCAGATGCTTGCTGAGAGCAGAATCTCATTTTTTCAGACAGTGGAAGAACTGTATGCATGGGGCCAATTTAGAAAAATCCATTCCAACGTCACTTTCTTTTATAGGCTATATAAATAGGTATGAAAAAAAAAAATCATGTAACCACAAAGTAATAACACAACCTGCAGATTACAAGGTAATTAAACTTGAAGCTCCCAAGTACAGGGCTCCAAGAATAATTTACCTCGTGGTGTGGGGAGCTGAGATGTTCTGATGTTTCTTGCTAATGCAAAATGAATAAGCATTGGGAGCTCCAACCTGCCAGAGCTAAGGAATTAACGGGTTCCCTACCTGTATCTTTCACTTCTTAACACTTGTGATGACAACCTAATTTGGAAAGCTGCAATAACCATGTGGTAACTGTCTTTAAAAGGCACTTACCATGTAATTTTATGGTCATTGTTTGAAAAGATAGTGTAACTGGCTGAGAGCACTGATCTGAAACACACTGCCTTCATTAGCTGACCGTCACCTCGATAGAGACCTGAGCATATTTTGCTGACACATTGGTACAGTTGGTTCCTGGCTTGAGCCAGGTGTAAAGAAAGTGCAAAGAGCTGTTTGATAAAGGATTTAGAGAAGCTTTTGGATGTGCTGTTAATGTCTAAGTGAATAATGTAATCTCCTCTCCTTGCCTTAGGAAAAAGACACTAGAAGTGAACTTTTTGGAACACGAAGATGTGCTCCCTGAAAAGGAGAAGCTTCAGCAGTATAGATATGTAACTCCATTTGGTAAAATCTACTTCTTGATTTTCACATCTGACTTGCATCTGGTCAGTGCCAGAGCTGAGAGATTAGTCCAGTTAAATTTGAATGAAGATGGAGGTGATTACACTGATTTGCTCTGATGTACTACTATGTCAAACAGATTTCATTGATTAACTGACAATTTAAATAAGCATCAGTGCAGGCAGATAGCATTTAAATAGGGAGTGGGGTTTTTTAAACTTAAAAATAGAGAGACTTTTTTGGAGGGTTGTAAATTGTTGATATGATGTGTTTGCTCATGCTACAGGACTTGGTGCTGAAGCCATTGTTTTATGCTCACAGTGCTTGTGCTCACACAAGCGTTGCAATGTTGTCTTGTACACCTTGATTCAAGAACAGCCGGTGGGCATGTTTTAACTCTCACCAAACTCAATGAGACTTAAATGAGTTTTAAGTGCTCTGCTGGCTGCAGGTGTTTTCTGTAACTGGGGCAATGGATATTTTTAGCTTCTCCATTGTTTATGTCTTTGTCAATGTGTCCCTGAGAACAGATGATAGCATTCAGTCCAGCGCCTCCCTCTACGCAATTCTAAGGACACATTTGCCGTGGTGCTCATGAACTCCTCCCCAAAGATGTAGTGGGGCCTCTGTACATCACAATTATTAATCTTCCACAGCTGGATGATTTCTGCTCTTTCAGCCCTGCCCTAGCTTTGAACCATCACTCAGCTGCGCTGGTGGAGGCTGAGTTCTATTCCATAAACCTTGCTGCTGTAAATGTCAGGAACATATAAAACCCATCTGCAGCCACTCAACAACTCTTAGATTAAACCTTAAAATAATTTTGACACAGATGTATCAGAAGGTCCTAATTTGAATGAGACTACTCATATTAGTAAGATCAGGCAGTCTGCATTTTGAAACATGTAAACATGTTACTGGACTCTAAACATTGGCTCTTCTACTCCTATCAGTTCAAGTTCAGTGGTAGCTAGGCACAAGTGTATATGAGTTCCTCTTTTCATGTAACACAGTAGAGAGAATTCAGCAAGATAAAGCCGAGTCTCATTTAACTGTGTGTAAAATACACAGAAGCACAGAGCCTCTCCAAATACTCAGTGAATTGTTGCATTGATGGGTCACTTCTAGTATTCTTAAATCAAGAACAAAGTGAACAGTACTGCAAGGAAAAAAAACCCACCAGTATTTCAAGAGGCACTGAGCTGTTCCTCTCTGCCCGATGACAGAAATTTGACACTTACTTCCATAAATCATACGTTTTTATGGTGTTGTTTGAAATGTAAAAGACTTTCTTTTGTAGCACTGATAGAAAAATCCAGAAGCTGGCCAGTTGTCTCTCTTCAATGCACTAAAGACCCCCAGCTGCTAATGGCAAGATGGGAGAAGGGGAAGACAAAGCAACTAGAGACACTCAGCACTGTATTCCACCGTTCCCTGCTGATTTCTGTTGGAGGCCAGGTATTGAAAGAAAAAAACACTATTGCCTTTCTTTCCTGAAACAGAAAATCTTCTGGTTTATTTCTGGTTTACAGCTTATGGCCAGAGATGAGTACCAGAGCAAGGCTCCTCACTAGAGGAGTCCTACAGAGGGGTCTGGGAAGCTGGTACCAGAACAGAGAGAGATCCTGGCAAGGGAACAGATTCTGCATTAGCCAGAGCCATTTGCTTCATTTCATTAGACTTGTGGGTAAGTGAAAATGAATTTGGTCCATCAGACAAGGAAAGGCAATGTTATGGCAAGGGAAGAAATGCTAATATCCTCCCCAATGATGTGAGATCTCATCATAATGTGAGAAACATAACAGCAAGATTCAACAAGGACAATAGAGGACAGCAGCGGGCCATAGCAGGAGACAAAGGTAAGAGGGAGGTTCTCTTGGGTAGGGTGAGCTGGACCGTTACTCTCTGTTGCAGGTCTGCTCTGGGGGCTGAAATTTCCACCTCTCTTCCCCTACCACCATCCTCAAATACAGCTGGCAGGCACTGGCAGCGTGCCAGAGGACTGGTTCTTCTCTCATGGAGGTCAACAGAAAATGATTCCTCAACACAAACAAGGGCAGGTCCAGCTTTCAAATGTCACCCGCTCCCCACAGCTGGCACTGTGCACAGCTCCCTGCAGAGCTAATCCCCTCTTGGAGCCAGGCAAAGGCAATACTGCCAGGCACATCTCCCTTCCCCCTCCTCCTTTTTTTTTTTCCCCCCTGAAAAATGACAATGGATGCACACGAAGCTTCAATTACAAAAGATTATGGGCTTCAATTTAGTGTGTGCTGTAAAGTTGTATTAAACGATCAAATGCTAATGAGGAGAAAGGCTCTTCTAGAGAAATAAGGAATTAGCATAAATTAATAGAGTTCCATATGTGCAAGTTTTACAGGGTAACAAAGTATCTCATCACAAAAGTATAAATATTTAATTTAATTCTTGCCGGGGCCAGTACACAGCATTACAGTCAGCACAGAAATATGAATTAAAGTGTGGGAGGGAGCAAAGCACTACCCAGTTCAGGTTCACAGAGAGGTCACTGGGATGGCTCGGCTGCTCTTTTTCTCTGTTTTCCAGCTCACACAGTTTGAAGCCAGGTCCAACTAGCAAAGTAATATATGCATGGCCCCATCTGCAGTCCGGGGAGTCTTCCTGTTGGCTTCACTCAGTGTGTTGTCAGGTTCCTTAGCTCTGCCCAAGAGTATGTTTGTTGTTAGCAAAGGATCTCCCTGCTCTTAGGGCAGAGAGGAAAAGCTTCAGAGGCAGTTTGGTGGTGCTTTTACAGCACTTTCCCTAACCATGTGGAAAAGAGCTGCTGCAGGTATAAATTGAGTTGAATTTGTAATTTACATTCAGCCTTTACACTGTATTTCACATTAATGTTCTGAATGAGTTGCTATAATTAAGATTAATTTTACTGAGGTGAAAAGCAAGCTCAGTCCTATACATTACTTTCCTGAACAGCTGTGGCACTGATTAGTGTGGCTGCTCCAACAGTGTGCTCTGCACACACAGGCAAGAGTCTTTGTGCCTCTGTAATAAACATATGGGACTCTTGGGCTGGCTTGTTCTTGTATGGCCCAGTTTGTGGGACTCAGGAGAAAAGCCTACGTCCATATTACTGTGCTTCTCATGTTCCAGTGTTTCATCACTAGATGCAGCTGTCTTCAAGGGTGCACATGTGTTCACATGTGCACGGTGTGTGTTTAGTGTATCTATTTCTCTCCTACAATTGTGTGCAGAAGTAGGTTCCTTTTTACTTCTCACTAAGTATAGCTGTTGGATGTACTTTGCTGTGCTCTATTATTAGAGGAAACTATAATTCTAATCTGAAATGGTATACATGAGTACCTGCATGCTTGGTACTTGAGATGTAATTAATTGTGTTTTTGAGAGGATTTTCCCTTGATTATTGTCTTATATTTTGCAGCAGAAATATGCAACAAACCCTAAATCCATGATCACAGAGAAGTATCTCACCTTCTAAATCCTTTTGGTCATTATAGTAGTTTTCTTAATAGTCTTTTTACCAGTCTCCTGTATGCTGGGCCTCAGGAAAGAAGGGGTTTAACTAACTGTTCCATTTTCAATTCACCTTTGTCATTAGCGTGATAAACTGGCTTGAAAACAAGGAGAAATCCTGTAATAACACAAGAAAAGAACAATGCCTAAGAAGTCCATTACAGAGGAGCTGAAGCATCAGCACGTTTCTTTTAGTTCAACTAGTACCCAAAAGACTGCAGACATAGTCATATCTTTCCCATTGGTCCCTGCTCCGTCTCATCCTTTGGCAGAAAATGGGAAAAACAGCTTCTCTAGGCACCAAATGTTGAATTATCTTTCTCTTGGCTGAAATTTGTAAAAGGTGTTTATTTGTAGAAAAGCAAATTCTATGTGAAGGCTCTGAATTTGGTTTGCAGAGTCTTGGGATCATTTCTCTAGCTTCAGCACAGAGTTCTGCTTTTGACCATGGCCAGTTCCTTTCCTGACCAATATATCTGCTCACCCTTTCTAAGCTTTTCTACCCCTTCCCTTCCCTTTTCATCTTGTCTATTTAGACTGGCCTCACTCTGGATTTTCTCTACACATTGCTCACAGGAGCCCAGAATTTTCCATTTACATGGAAACAGCACTGATAGCCAACAGTTACTATAATAGTTTTGAAAGGAGTACACACCATGGTACTCCAAGGCAGGAGCTCCATCAGGGTGAAGGGAAGCTGAAGACTGGCCTGACAGGAATAAAAGACAATTTCTTGCAGGGCACAGAACCACTCCTGTATAGCTGGCAGGTACAGATCTGAAAAGCACACTCAAACCTCTCTGTTCTGGTGCATATTACATGAAGGAAAGTTATTTTTCAGTAGTCATAGAGAACAGAACTGGTATTTCTGGTACAAAGAACACAACTTCTGTCTGATGATATTGTGATTGATCTGAGTTGCTCTACTTGACTTCCAAAAGGGGACTGGTTTCAACTTAGCAGAAGAGAAACCTGGTCAGATATCAATGCCAATTAGACCACGTGTTCCTGGTGACTTCCTGGTGGTTTTCTGCTTTGATTTTGGCTCTTTTGAACTAACCCTTGACCAGGACTGTCAGTGCTGTGTCAGTGATACCCTGGTGATCTCTTCATGGCCTGAATGCACATAGTTAGTTCTTAGAAAGCACATTTCCCTTTTGCAATCAAAGCTGAACCTTGCTGCTGACAGACTGTGCATGCTTTGCATCCTTGCTTTGCATCAGCTGAAACTATTTCAGATTAGTCACTTTTGAGAATCATTGTCTCAAGAGATCTGCCTTGATTGCAGAGCCTCTGTGGGCATAGAAAATGTCAGTCCTGTTCAGAGCACGCTCCTGACACTTGGTGACTTTCTGCCAGGTTACATGTTTGACAGCTGTTCTGGGGTGTGTGTTCCCAGCCACTGGCCTGACAACCATCATGAAGCCAATTACAGTCACAGGCAATTAATGTTCCCCTCCTCAGGTTCTCATGGAAATGATAGCATAATGCAGAGGATCAGCGTGAAATCTGTGACCTTTGGAAATATAGGCTTGAGACAGGAGCTGAGCTTGTGTCTACATCAACTGTGTCCAATTAAGCTCTTAAGGCATGGCAAGGGAGATGGAAAATTACATGTTTCATAAAAGCAATGTGAACTTTTTTTTCCCTCTCACTTCCAAACACAATAGCTTCTAGTTGACCTGAAAATACCAGCTCTTCCCCCACACTGTTACTCAGATCTCATGGTTAGCATCCTCTAGCTACAGCTGTAGTTTTACATGGATTTTCCATGTTGCTGTTGTACACAGGCCTGAATCCATCACGTTTCTTCAGTTCTGAGCTGTCTCCCAGCAAGCCTCCAGGCTTCTCCAGTAATGTAAACCAATGTAACACCACTGAAATGATGAGAGAGGCTTATTTGCATCCTTTAAGCTCCTTCCCCAATAGATTTCAGCCTCAGAAGATCCTTTCCAGGGTGAGATAGCCAATTAACATGTATACAGCTATCCCAAGGGTGGGTTTTGTTGCTACACACTCTGGAGAGAGAGACTGCAAACAAGCCATGAGAAATTTCAGTTCAGTTACTGGGTGACACAACTGATTTTTCTTTTCTTCTCCTTTCTGGTAGCACCCAAGTCAGGGAAGCTGTTCTAGTTGGAGCTGAAGTACAGCCATCTCTTTCTATAGTGTCCACAGTAGGTCTCAGTTTTCCTGTTTTGCCACTGTGTGTGTATGCAAATGGTCCATTTCTGGGATCTATCATAGAATCATAGACTGGTCTGGGTTGGAAGGGACCCCAAGGATCATAGAGCTCCAACCCCCCTGCCACAGGCAGGGCCAACAACCTCCAGGCCTGGAGCTACACAAGGTTTCCCAGGGCCCCATCCAACCTGGCCTTGAACACTTCCAGGGACGGGGCGTCCACCCCCTCTCTGGGCAGCCTGTTCCAGCCCCTCACCACGCTCTCTGTAAAAAACTACCCCCTAATATCTAATCTAACCCTTCCTTCCTTTAGCTTTAATCCATCCCCCTTGTCCTGCCATTGTCTATCCTTTTAAAAAGTTGAATCCCCTCCTGCTTATAAGCTCCCTTCAGGGACTGGCAGGCTGCAATGAGGTCCCCCCACAGCCTTCTCTTCTCCAGGCTGAACCAGCCCAGCTCCCTCAGCCTCTCTTTGTAGGGCAGGTGCTCCAGCCCTCTGATCATCCTTGTGGCTCCTCTGAACCCTCTCCAACAGTTCCACATCTTTCTTGCATTGGGGGCCCCAGATCTGGACACAAGACTCCAGGGCAGAATATCACCTGCCAGCAGAAAGGAGCAGGGTCTCTGTGCAGGGAAACTGTTAGCCATGTGGAAAGCCAACAAGAAGAGCTTTGAACAAATGGTTTGGAACTTAGGCAACTCATAACAAGGAAGCTGTGTGAGAGCAACACCTAGAGTCCAGATATTTAATCTGCTTTACTCCAGATTCAGAGAAATTGTTCATCTGCTTTTAGAAGATGGCAGGGAGTTGCCATGAAGCATACCAGGGTTTTAGGCCAGAACACTTTCAGGATAATTAGTCTAAAATCATGTTGCCTGGGTAAAGCAGTCTGAAGTGTAGCCTCTCTAGCAGTTAGTTTTTTTCCACCACATCTCATATTAAAATCTGCAAACTGAGAAAACAGCAAGTTTGACATATTTTTCACATTTCATGGCTTTCAGTTGAGCTCCATAATTTTTAAGAATCCTTGCTTTAATTTGTTGAAGTTTGAGTGGTTTTGGGGTTAGTATTTGGCATTGGAACTAGCAATCTGATCAAGTCTGTTCCTAAATTAGCCTCTTTATTATCAGAATGTAAAGTCCCAGGATGACATCTGCAGGGTAGGTAGTCTGAATAATTTCCATTCCATTACTGCCTTCTCAGTCATGGCAGCTTGTGTGCTCTAAAGGAGGACTCCAACATCAGAAGTCTCTAGTCTTCTTCATTTGAAAGAATTCCATTCTCCCAAACAATGACATTGGAAAACAAGGATTATATTCTTCAGCATCCAGTGCACAGGTGTGTGTGTGTGTGTGCAGGTCAGAGAGAAAGTAAGTGTCTGGGAAAGGGAGAGAAAGAAAGTATTTATGGGTTCAAACTAGGTTTGGCATCAATGTGTATTTGTAGGTGGAAGTGTTGAGGTTACATTGCCTGGCCCTCCCAAAAGCTTTTGCTGTGGAGTGTAATGCATTGCCTGGCTGCTGCAGTAGGTTTGCTGTACTTCAGGCCTCTGCAGGAGTTAATTAGGACCAGCCTGTGTAAGCCAAGCACAATGCTATTTGGCTGCTTCTAGCAGCTTCGTGCTGAAATATTTTTCTTCTTTAATAATGAAAGTTCTTCCTTGAGAAGGAGCCTGAAGTGTAAGAAAAGGCTGTACAAATGCCATGCATGCAGAGACTAACTGCATAGTGATGCATGCCACAGAAGAGCCTGTGCAGAGGTATGTATACACCCCAGAAATGAAAACATCCAGCACTGTGTGCAGAGAGGAAAGGAGAACTCACATTGCCACAGATTCAGGGCAGAATAAAACATTTTCACTTAAAACCAAGCTCATCTTAATTTGGCAAGAAGATTTTGTATTGATGTTAACCAAGAAGGGAAGGGCAGTGTGGAGGGAAGGGGTGTGTATTTTTGTGTGCCCATAATGTTTTGGTCACTGAGGCTGCAGAGATTTGGAGCATGGGTATTCCTACTGGTATGACAGTGGTGGCTGCTTGGTGCCCTTGGGCCACAGATGTTTGGTCCTGGTGTTGATGTCCAATATGTCCAGCTATTGAGGCAGATGGTGAGCAGCAGAATATTTCCAAACTTTTTGGAAATATACCACCCTGGAGCCCAACAAGGGAGATAGCTGAAATTGGAAAGTAATGTAATAGAATATTTTATTTTTCACAGAAGACTTTAAGGCTGGGAAGACTGCCGTTTCTGAGAGGGCAGTTTGGCTGACTTCCCCATATTCAGCAGAGCTTTACAAAACCCCTCCATTTGCACCCCTTCCATCTTTTAGACTGAAACAGAGGTTTGTACTTCATTTTACAAACATACATGTGCACTTACAAGAAAACAGAAAGTGATGCTGAATTTGTAGACACATATAAAATAAACCCAAACCAGTCAGACTTTAGCTTAGTCTTTCTGCAGCAAAGGATAGAAATAACTTTCTCCATTGTGTGTGATATACTGAAATATCTAGTCTCTTTAAAGATGTGTCCATTCATCCATTGATCTATCTGTCCTCTCTGCAACAGCAGAGGAGAAGAAAGACAAAGGAAGAAGAGTGAGAACCTTGATTCATCAGAAGACTGGAAAATTTGATTAAGTTCATACAACTACATGGAAATCAACAGGAAGGTTCACACTGATAGTACCCTTGTACCTGTGGGTTACTAGTTGACCTGATATTAACTTGTACTTGACATTTTTTACAGGACAAAAATAATGGCATTTATCCATGTTGAACGTAACAGCTTTTTGGAAGACTCATTCACATACCCATAACTGGACTTTCCTGCCATTTGTATCTGTGAAGGTGTTGCTGACATGGAAGGTGCTGTTTAAATAAAAGATAAAATTTATAAAGTTCCTGCTTAATGTTCAAGGTTCCAGCAGGTCAAATCGATTTTCCATTTAATTACAATGACCATTAGCTGTTCACGCTACTTATTGTAAAGGACATGATGCTTTGCATTAAAAGATAGTCTCATTGCAGTACAGAGGGATTTACACATGTATGGAAACTTCCAATAACAGTTAATATGCAATTGTCAAAATCCCTCTGCATAGGGATGAGACTAACTCTGAGCCTTCACCATCTGTTCTGCCCTCTAATGATGAATCCAGCATCATAATATTCACAATCCACTTCTTTAAAAAGCAAAGTCAAGTCATTCACATGCGGGTCTACCATCCCTTTTTTGCCTCTGCCTTGCTTACTGAAAGCTACTCTGAACATCACTGAGTGAGAGCTGCTATTTTAACTTGTAGCTTTCATCCCACAAAGCCCAAGAACCATTGATGCCACTGAAATTTCCAAATTTAAGCTCAGTGTCCCTCAGAAATAGAGTATGAATATTCACAGAGCTGTGTGTTTAAGAGTGTTATGAGCAGGGCTCTGTTAACGATGTGTATTTTCTTCTGATGCCGTCAGCCTCGTTTCCTCACAGAATTATAGAAACAGCTCTATTTCATTGTGATTCTGATGATAATATAAGTTTAATGGCCAATATGAAACGGGAAGAAAGAGGAGATTTGTTCAGCTTCTGAAAACTTACAACCTAATATTACTACTACCTTGTCGGGGCAGACAGCAGGCCTGCCCGCGGCCTAGCTCTCTTCTCCCAAGATTTAGGCCCTGACAATATTCTTCTGCTCCCATGAGAAAGGAGAAGTTACTCATGCTGAGAGGATCCTAATAATCACATTCTCAAAACACAGCGGCCTTGCTGATAGGGGTACAGGCTGCCCTAAACCAAGAAGCAGTTATGGGAAGGTACTTGGGAGTAACAGAACATGTTAAGAACCAACCATAATAAGATGGTCAAAACCAGCAGGTGTGGGGATGCTTTTAGGTATTAAAGGTAAACTAACAATATTTTGCTATAAGATAGGTTCATCAGAACTCGTTATAATTACTAACCAATCAATATGGTGTGAACAGTGTGTGGAACCAATGAGCAGTTTTTTAGCTTGCCACGTTTGCAGTAATAAAGGTCTAGAATCTGTGTGATTGCACCTAATAAAATGGCTTCACCTAAAATTCATATCGAATTGCGTGTTGCTCTCTGCTGGTCGCTTTACTACCTGATGTCATTCAAGAAGCAAGGAACTAAGCAGCATTGTTACAGTGCCTGCGACTCTAACGTAGAGTGACAGAGGTGCTTAAATATGTATGCAGGCGTCAGGAAGGACTCATTTCATTTTTACCTCTCACTCGGGGTTCTATCAAGGGTGGCAAAATTGTCAGGAAAGAACAATAGTGAAAAATAGAGCTGAAGCAGACGCAGATGTTTGTATAGGTCTCCCAGAGGTATGGCCTTCTTTGCTTCTCCACAATGAGACAGCGCTGCACCGATATGTGATTGTTTGGAGATGGAAGTATATTTTTAATGTGTTTATAGCTGTCTGGAGGCTGTTATCTGTCATGCTGACAGAGACAGAGTGATCTACCAAAGCTGCAGTGAGCACCTTTCGAAGCACATCAGTCCTGCCCTACATCGTGATGTGGCATTTACAGTAATGCTGATGCTGTTCCTCCCACCTTGCACTAAGTTTAAGACATTTGTAGATGAGAAATTGAGAGTAGGTAGCTCTGAGTTGCTTTAAATGTCCTCTTTGCTGGATCTGCTGTGGGTCCCCACCAACCCTTGCCAAAACCAAGAGCAGCTCTGTGTCTTCTCAGGAGCACGATTTCAGGCTGGAGCACTCAGGATAGAGGAGGTGGAAGGCATACAGTACACAAAGAAAGTGCTATTTCTCCTTTTTAATCTTTCTCTCCTTGCCCCCATATGTTCTTCTTCAGAATCCAGAGGTACAAAAAGTCGCCCAGCCCTATCCCCTGTAAGTACCTACTGATCGATTCCCAGAGACTTCACACAGCACTGCAGGGAGCAAAAGCAATTGGATGACCAGTAAAGCTGCTCAGGTAAGTAAGAGCTCTCGACCAAAGTACACCCATTGCTCTTCTTAATTTCTACCCCACTGTCTGCTAGGTATGGAGACCACCCTGCCCGGTATCTAGCTTGGAAATGAAATATTCAAGCTTAGAATTTCCTGAGAGTGCTAAGGGATTTAGATGCACCCTTTGCATTAATTTTAATGGACGATACATCTAAATTACCTGCTGTGCTTGGGAAAGTCTCAGCCTAAGGTTTTATTTATTATTTATTGAATATTCCCTGAGTAAACAGAACTTATTAGCACAAAGATGATCTGGCAGGAAGAATGGTCTTAAAAGGTACCCTATTATTCATGCAATTATACTGCATCTCTCATTCTTTTTTATTATTGTTTGTATTACTGTAGCACCTTGAGCCCCACAACTGAGATGAAGGTCTCTGAGATGAAGTTTCTGTTTGAAGACACATTAGGAGCCAAACCCCATCCTAAGAGCTTCCAATTTAAATGGATAAGGCAAAACAAACTGAGAGAAGCCAGTGTGGGGAGAAAAAGTGTGGTGACTCAAGGTCATACAACAGTTTGTCAGTAGAAGCAGACCGAAAACCCAGGTACCTTGAACTCTTTGGTTGGTTAGACCCCACTGATTCTCTTTTTCCTCAAACAACACAGCACAGTCTGCTAATTCCTGCTCTCTGATACTTATTTGACTTGTTTCAGCAGTTCTAGTAAAATTATTCTCCTTTTTGGCTCCTCAGCAGACTCGTTTCCAACCTATCAGTTTCATTTTGACAGGCCTAACATTACAGGAGAAGAAATATATATATGTTCACAACACAAAACTCCCCTGTTATTGGATTTCCTTAACTGGACCTGTGGAAACACAGTGCAGCCTGATGCTTTTATAAATCATAATCTTTAGCAACCTCTGCAAAGAACCAAAGCATGAAAGCCCAAAGTGCAGCATAACAAATATGAAAATGATATACGATTTGGATCTAATTAGTGATTTAATTGCTTCACTGTCACTTGTGATGCGATGCAATGAGACTGGCTATCATCTCTTCCTTCTTCATAAAACTGTGGTCGTTCTTACAGCATCCTGGTGCAAACAATATTGTCCTCAATCAGGAAACAAAACTCTTTGGGGAGAGGCCATTAACTGAGGAAGGAGGAATTGTTCCCCACGTTCTCTTCTGGGGCAGTCAGGGAAGAAAAATAGTCATCCTGGAGGCTCTTGCCTACTGGTTCCTACCAAGAGAGTCTTAACCTCTTTATGGCTATGTGGATATATGCTGTACTTCAAGGTTTACTGTACCTCCGGTGCTCTGTGCAGAGTATGTGCCCTGCCACATTGTTGGTCTCTTTTTACAAATGGAGCCCTGCTGAGGATGGGGAGGCTCATCTTGCCTCACCTCTTGCAGCACTGACGGACACAGGCTTCATTCCCTTCCCACATAGCTGGGAGACATGGCAATTCGTCACACACCCCTGCCACAGAGGAGGTCACGGGCTGGGAACGTCTGTGAGCACAAGTTGTGAGCCAAAAAGGAGGCTCTGTCCATCTAAACCTGCAGGAACCTTTCCTAATTTACTTGTATTTACTGCTTCCACTGCGTTCAACAGTGGAAATTTGACTTTACTCTCACAGTGACTTGCTTCACTAGGCCAGTTATTTAGCTGCTAAGTGACAACTGAATAATGTTACCATTAGGTAACCTTAGGCCAGGAGGAGCCTTGTGCATCTCTTGTGTAAAGATTAGTACTGTCTGCTGTTCAACACTCGTATGGAGGTTGCATGTGGGCTTTTGCCTACTCACTGGATAATGTGCCCCAGGAAATAGAGATGATCCAATCTCCCACTGTAGTTTCTGATGTGACACTGCTATGACAATTTTCTGTGAGCTCTGTCCAAGCCTTCCTTGGGGTCACAAAGGAAATCTATACTTGGGACGAGCTGTGTGTAACCTTCAAAGTCCAAGACAGTGGCCTTTTACCAAAGGGTTGAAAGGCAATTAGAAAGGACATGCTCAAAGCCCTCCTCCCACTGAGTTTTCAGGGCTTTTTTGTGTTTTCTGATTTTATCCTTTAGGAATCATGGAGATGACAGATGTAATTCTTTTTGCATCCTCATGCCAGAGACAAGTGCACATCAACACTTCCATTATTTTGTTTGGCAGATTTTGACTGGATGGTTGAACACATAATTCTTTGCATATCTTGGCTACAAATACCTTTCTGCATGTGTGTTTGCTAGTATGAGCTATGGTACCTGAATTTATTTGGTTCTGTCCACACTTCCCCACAAATGCTCCTGTTTGAGGGGACAGTCATGGGACAATACCACACACCCTTGTTTATATTTGCCATGAGCATGCTGGATCTAAAAGGAAAATGGGTGCATTGTGGTCCTCTTGCCTCCAATCTTGGGTGCTTATTTCTGGGAAGAAAATGCATGCTTGCTTACTTTTAATTTTAATACATCAGTGCGGAGTCACACGGACTGAGGAGTTGGATAGAAAAACCAGGAGAGAAGGTGGGAGGAAAGAGGTTATCAGAGGAGAACAACTACAAAAGGTAAAGGCCCAGGCTCTTCCATCCATTGGCAATGCAGAGCATAGACCTGCTAAGCCATTTCTGAAGCCCTCTTATTTTTTTATTAAAGGATGGGTGCTTTAAGCTGATCCCTAATGTCTCTGCCCTGCAAGAGACCTAAGAGCACACAGGGTGCTATTGCTTTTCCTGAAGACATTGGGAAATCTCAGAGCTGCACTGCAGAAAGTTAATAATATATTTCCAAATATCAGTCACTGAGATCTCATTAAAGTCATTCTTTCCCAGGTCTCCACCCCATTTTCTATCAAATAGTTATTCCTTGAATTGAACAATTAATAAGTAATGGTCAGATCTGTACTGATCCTGTAATACTCTGTAAACTTTTAAAGACTATTTCAATATATATATTTCAACAGGCCTATTTGAAAGAAGGTTTAGTCCTGCATAGAGACAGCCTTTTGATTCGAGCAGTTTCATCAGCAGGCAGTTAAATCGGGTCACAGATGGCAGGCAGGAAAAGGACAGGGACTGAAGGAGGTAATAATAGACCAACTTTGCAGGACAGTTTCTGAGTGAAATATGGATCTGTCCCTACAGATCCTAGAAATGGGGCATGGCTTTAAGTGTGGTTCCCACCCCCCTCTCCAGCTTGCCCCCTAGCCTATGGCTCAGAGGTAGCCTGGCTTTAACCTCTGCTGCACAACAGCAGCCCCCTGTCATTAAAGTCCCAGGTTTATTTACATTGCATATCCCAGCTACCCAGAATAAATTCTCATTCCTCTTGGTGATGTTTCAATAACCCACAAGTGTGGTTGAACCCCACAACACCTGCCAGTAAAAGCTGTGCCCCTTTTCAGGTCAGTCTTGGGGATCCCAGGGAAGGAAACATGAGCCAAAGGATCCTGCATGCACCTACTGCCTCACCAGCCTTTCTGGCTCATACTTATGCAAGGAGAGATGTGAAATAATTACATTAATTGGTTTGCCCAACTTCTTTCTCTCCAAACAATGCCTCAGTAAACAGGGAACAAGCAGCATGAAGAACAGTTTTTTCCCCACTGTCAGTTTTTTGGCTGTCCCCAGGAAGCACCCATGTCTCATGGATTATCTCTCTCCCTTGGTAAGAGAATAATGTTTGGTGTCATTTCTCTTGTACACCCTGGAGCAAGCAAGAAGAGGATTTGACTCAGATAAAAGATTCAAATGACCCTTGTAAAAGCAGAAAACCATGCTAGCTTTCAAAGTAACAGAAGGATGGAAGAAGTGCACATCAATACACCATGTTTTTCACTATTTCCATCTGACTTACAAATAATTTTTTAGGTAGTCTCAGCACTCTGGCATAGGGTGGAAATCACAGTGGGGTCATATAAGCCACCTCTCTGAAATCCTCTCTGAAATCCTGGGAGTAAAAACCTCCTTCTTTTAAAATGTGCATACTCAGTGTGTCCTGGGTGGAAGTCTTGCTTCACTTCACTAGCAGTGAAATACTGCTTTGTGTGAAATGTTTGTTCTGGGGACTGTGTGTGCGGGGGGATGCCAATTCCAATATACTCTGGGTTTGAAAATTAACCCCTCCTGGTTTGTGTGTGTGTGTGCTGTTTCTGCCTTTTAAAGGGAAGGGAGAGGTGTCCGTGCTTAACCCAAATATCACATCAAGCCTGACAGCAGGAGGCGCATGTCAGCGATAAAGGATCCAAAATAAATGGGGTTCCAGGGAGACTAGCCTGGGTTTCAGGTGGGAGCGAGACAAGGCTCACTCCTGAGACAGCTGGCCCGCAGCATGAATGATGAAATCAGTGCTGTTCCTCCGCCATGCACTAGCTCCATCACCCTATCTACTGTGTCCATTATTCTCTTTGTCTTGCCCTCCATTTCTTCCCCTTTTTCTAAAGCCCTGCAAATAAAACAAAAAAAAAATTAGTCACAATTTTACAAGGGAAAGCAACGTATGACAGTTCCACTCCAACTGTTATCTCCCAAAATAAATTAGAAAAAAATTCCTCCCTTCTGTCACGCAGCAACTTCCAAACTGTTACTAACAGCAGACAAACTCCATAAATCATTCCTAAATTGCCTATCAGGCCACAGTTGGGCTTTTATCTACAAAATAAAGTAGGGCAAATATATAAGGCCTCTAAAGTTTAAGGACGTACTGTTTACCATTGGTAATTAAAACCCAAGTGCTCTAGGAAAGGCACACTGTTACTGTGGACTCCAGGCTGACTGAAATGGGCACAGGTCCATTAGCCACAACGAGGCAATTCACATTTATTTTAGCTGAAGATTAATTCCTTACACATCTTATTTTGCTACTGAAACAAGCAGGTGGTGCTATCCTTCTTTGCCTTATATAATCCCAAATTGATTTCAGTGGGACTACTTGAGTTGCAAGGTACTGCTCAGCTGGAGTAGGGATGGTTGTGTTTGGCCTTTGGTGTGCAGTAGATTATTATTTTTTTTTAAAGCCTATAAAGCCAGACATTTTCTTTATATACTCTTTTCAAGGACTAGAATGCAAGTAGTCATAAGTCTCCACATCATTTGTTTTTCTTTCATTTTAACAGCAATGACAACAGATGGAAATAGCCCTAATTGTGGAACAAGCTGATGCAATTGTCTGCCACAGCTATTCATACTGATGAAGGGGTTAAAACAATGGAGTGATCCCTGTCCCTTCCCAGGACACATAGCGTGCTAATGTCAGACTTCTGAAGTCACACTATTCTGTCAGCTCTCTCCCTGTCAAGCAGGTGGTGAGTGAAAAGTTACTCAAGGATGATGTTATGTACCCTTCATGAATTATGCATCTTAAACAAACTTACATGATCTGAAGCACTCAAGTGGAAGCCTTTTAGCTAGAAGCAGGCCGCTGGAGAGCTTAGCTACAGATCTCCGACGATGGTTTAAAATAGCTCACTGTAGTATGTCTGCTCTTGCTCCCTCTTTGACTCAGTGGCCCATGCTTCACTTCACTCACTTGCTGCAGCTGCAATGGAGCTTCTGAAGTCCCTGTAGGAAAGGCCCATCTTAAAACATCTTCAGTGGTTAAAAAGACTATGCTTCTTTCTGCTGGGGTTTTGTCTTTTGATGGGCTTGGGAGGGGAAGGTGCCACCTTGGTTTGGGTTTGTTTTCGAAGAGGAAGCAGGAGAGACACAAATTCTGCCAAGGTCATTGGTTTTTCCCTTTCATGAAAAGATAATGAATGTTATTTCAATATTTGCTCTCAGTGAAAGGGAATCTTGCTGTGTCTTCATTGCAGCCATGAGCTGTTTGAGGAAATGCATTAGTCACTATGTCACCTAATCAGCCTGTGACAATATTACCTGGCAATAATTAATTGTTTCCTCTTTAGAATGCATTACTTGGGTGCAAAATATGGCATTTCATTTCTGATCCTCTACTGATAATCTGGTGGGAAGATGGGTGTACTGCCTACTTGCATTCCATAGACCAAGGGTTTTCAGCACCTGAAGCTCCTCAGGCAAGAGAGAAAAGTTAACTTTTTAAAGTTAAATTAATTTAACTTCATCCCTTGGGATTCAAGCTGTGTTGGCAGTGCTAATACATCATCTGACTTTTCCTTTTCTTCTTATGTATTTCATTGTCCCTCTGTGTAAAGAGCAGTAAGAACCATTTACCAAGGACATGGTTCATCCAAGCTTGTCCTGATCCTATGCAACCACTGACAACAGGAAGTTTACTACTCATCTCTTCAAGCCAAGAGCAAACTCATACTCATTAAACCCCCAGTGGCACCATTACAGCTGCTGGCTCCTGGAGAAGCCTGAGGTGAGCTATACATCCTTCTCAGTGATAGAGGGTGGAGATCTGGAGAGCAACTTGTGACCTGACCAATCCTATGTGGCCAGATCACCCTGCTCCTGACCAATCCCATGTGACCAGATCACCCTGCTCCTGACTACTCACCCCCTGCCCACCTTTTGCTATTTAAAGGCTGAAAATGATATGGTTACCTTCCCTCTACGTGAGGTGTCTCCTCTGGCCCAGAGTCTATGTCTTTTGCTTGTGTCTTCTGGCCCTCCAAGAGATGGACTTGGGAGATGCAGCTTCTAACAGAAAAGGTCAGATGTTGATTTGGTGTGATGGTGCTGTGATTTAAATCACTTGGCCTCCTCATTGTTTTCAGTTGTGGGCAATCAGTGATCCTTGAGAGATTTCTTACTTGTGGGGGCTGTGAGGGAGTAAGTTGGAGGTATGAGACTTTGTGCAAACAGCACTGGGAATAGTTATGTTATTCAGAATAATTCTATTATTGCATTTGGGGAACCAGTATGACTAGGTCAAACTGTTTTCCAGACTTGTGAAGTGCTCTTATTTTTATCTTGTCAAGCATTTTGGGAAACATATTTTCATGGGGTATTTTGAAACAAATGCATAGCTTAGAAAAGTTCTCTTTTCAGCTAGTACTAATTTTTTTTGCAAAACCACAGAGGGAAAATAATCAATTTTCTTTAATGATTTGTAACAGGGTGGGGTAATGGGGCCTTTCCACATTTCATGCTATGTCAAAGATGCAGTTTGTATAAGTCTGCCAAAAAAGCAAGAAGGAAGAAAAGAAAATCTGAGATGCCTCAGTGCACAAAGACAGAATTGCTTGGTTAAAGATTGCAGGACATGTTGCTAAAACTTAGAAAATATTGGAGGCTTTGTATGCTTACTTGTAGGGACTTAGTTTGGTAACATGCTCTGTACTGGGAGTTCAGAGAGAATAACCAAGATTTGTCAACTCCTGTAAGAAAGGCTTGTGTTTGGAAAGCCTGGTAAGGAATGTGAGTTTGTGTGTGACTTTCTGCCTCCTGTGTCTGAGTCTTGGGTCAGCATGGAGGGGGGAGGCAGCTAAGGTGGGACCTGATTGTCTTGTAAGGTTGATACTCTTTAGGTGTTTTAGTTTCAAAGGATGTTGCTACAGATGAGAAATTTTAAGGTTTTGGTTTGAGAGTGAAACATTTTAGAAAACAAAATTCACTTCTTGTGGTGCAAAGTTGTTTGGTTGGATTTGTACTCTCTCCCCTTCATTCTAAGGGTGATGTAACAGTCAAACGATGAAGACTACACTTAAAAATTCACATTTCCTATGAAAATCACAATTCTGCCTCTGTGCAGGTTACCAGACCTGGTTTTGTCTTTAGACTTTGTGTATTCATACAAAATATTTTCCCTTCAACTAAAGATTTCTTGAAGTTGAGTTTCTTGTAGGGGACATGATGGGGACTGCTGTATGCATGTAACTAGCTCTTTTATGACTGCAGTTTTGACTGAAGGGCATAAGGAATATTTTTTTTAATGGTTATAAAGAGTGTGTCAAGTGGCTGAGGAAAGGCACCCTTTCACCACCTTTGTGATTTTGCAAACATTTCTGGGAATGCAGCTCTAATATGAAACTTCAACAGCTTGGCCCAAAGAGAATGACATGGAGGGAATTTGAGTTATAAGAATCTAGATGCAGCACTTTCCTCCATATTTCTAAAACTAGTCTGAGAGTCTAGCTGGCCAAGCAAGGGTTTAATTGTCAACTTATCCTCAAGAGAAGAGCTAGCTTTGAGTGCAAATGTTTTTTTAAAAAAACAAGTCAAAAGGAAAAAGCAGCTCAGGTTGACTCTTCATGATCTCCCTTTAATCACTACTTTGATCAGCCTTTTCCCCATGGAGCTACTTCTGTGCTAGAAAACATCCTCCCTGGCACGCAAGCAGGTTCCTTTTGGGCTGGAGCACAGCAGTCTCTAAGATGCCCAGCAGAGCACTCTGCTCCTGGGGGCTCTTACTGCTCCAGCTCTGCCCTTGGCTCACCCTTGTTGCTGTTTCTGGACATTCTCATCCTCAAAGACAGACATTAAATCTATAAAATCTGTATAAACCAAAATGATTTGGTTAATGTGCCTGTAAGTAAACTCCAGAAAAATCCATTCTGAAAATGGATTTTAAAAATCTGATTTTCTCAGCTGTAGGTGTATTAAAAATACAAATTAGAAATTTAGAAAGCAATCACTGCAATTACTTAAGGTTGCTAGGCAAGTCCTTGCCTTCTTTGAGGCCAATCCATTATCCACATGATTGCATAGGTTCCTTGGGAAGGTAGGGAGGAAGAAATGGCAGTTTGTCTCTTTGAGTGTAAATTGGCCTTGATTTTCTTCACTGACTTCCCCACTGTTCACAGTCGTTCTCCTATGACCTTTTGCCTTGGAAGCCATTCATATCTGCTTAGTGCTGGACACTTATTAAAAGGTTAAAGTCATTTCTCCAGCTGTATTTTGACCAAATTCTACTTGCACACTCTGTGAGCCAGACTGTGGCCAGAGCCCCTGGTGAAAGTTTGCACCCAGGTGGGAACCTCAGAAGCCAAGGGCTTTGCTGAGACCAGAATCTGACATTTTAGCTGAGAACATCACACTCATTCTTATTTAACCCTGCTTTTTTCCCCAGAGCCAGCTAAGGTAACGTTAGAAAGTCAATCTACAGCTATCTCATCACAGTAAATAAAGGGAAATTATAATTATGTAATGAAATTAAGTCCCAGTCCCTAGTTCCCTGGCTAATCCCATGGAATAGAGTGGGTCTATTCCTCCTGTCTCCCTTGAATGTTACTGAGAGTAAGCCTGCAATATTCTTTGGAGTGTTTAATTGAGGATTTTCCTTAAGAGAAAAATCTAATTTAAACCTGGATATTCCAGTTTTGTATGGTAAGTAAAAAGTGTATTTATAAAACAAAACCCCAAAAAATCCTTAATTGTTACAAAAGGGTTCAAGTATATTTTTAAGCATGTGTAATGTCCTTGATTTTACTTGGAGGCACTCAGTCAAACCTTTCCAAAATATCTTTTAAACTGAACTGCATTAAATCTCTGGAAAAAAAACAATCTATAAAACTAGACTGGATTTAATTGATTTTACTTATTTAGAGACAAAAATCAAATTCCTGCTTTTATAGTCATGAATAACCATGCCTAGAAAAAGGTAAATACAATTCAACAAATCCATTTTACACTGGTGTCTAGTATTAATTTGGATATGTTTCCCTAGCTTTGCTATGTAGACAAGTTCTAGGCCAAGGTAAGTTTGGAATAAATCAAAAGTTATGCCAGGATTTCAAGATTCAGTGAGGCAGAAGCACAGCTGACCTGAGCAAGTATTGGCTCTTGCGTGGAGCAGGGGGTTGTTCTATGTGACCTTTAAATATCCCTCCCTCTCCAAATTACTCATGTGCACCAGTGTAACTGAGCACACTATGCTACTTATCCTCACTACCAACTTCTTTTTAGAGCTGCATTTTTATAACAGGGCTCTTTAAATATTTAACTAGAAGTACTGCTATATTTTTCAAGCTTCCACATATCTTTTTTTTAAATATAGAGGTGGAAAACAGATAATTATGTGGGCAAAGTGGCATTCTATCATGTGATGATAATATCTCAGCTAGGTTTTTAAAGCCCTGAACTTTGTTTTAAATTTAAGCAAACTTAAGCTGTCAGAATAAATCTGCTCTGTTATGTATAGGGATAATGTTAAGACCTTTCCTTTGTTTGGTACAGACAAACAACACTGGAAAAATACATTGATAAGACATTTAAAATGCTCTGGGGATAACAGAGTCCATTTAAATCAATAGGAAAAAAGTCACAAAATCTGGTTTTTAGAGGTTTTGGATTTACAAGAACCCTTAGGGAAGAATTTCTGGTAGCACTTGTGTTGTTGAATTACATGGGCGCTTTATAAATCTCACCCTTTATCTCCAGTAAAGTCTCACAAATGCAGTCTGCTGGGTTTGATTTACTCAGACTGGCAGGGTTTTCTTGGCTTTTTCAGGCAGGCACTATACTAGGAAAGGCTCTGAGCCCTCCCCTGCATTTCAGAGGGTCTTCTGAAAGGTGATGGCTTTTAGTTACTGCTTTTCAACCACACTGCCTTCATATCCTCTGTTTAAAAGCATTATGCCTCTCTGGAATAACACCTGCTTACCTTTATCAGTCAGTGAAACAACTCTGATTACTTGAGGTAGAAACCTGTTTCCCATTCACATGAACACAGAGATGTCCTTCAGTGTCACCCTGGGCCAGCTTTCATCTGTATGAAGACCCTACATTGCCTTCAAACTCTCCAGTGCCACAAGACTTTCTAGTTAAATGTGAAATTATTTTGGTCACAAAGCTGAACAAAGTCATTAATGTTTCACTGAGACACTTTGTATGAACTTGAGAAAAATAATTAGATGGACTTTCAGCTCTTTTAATCTTGTCTGCAAAATACTTTGAGTTCAAGTGTCAGATATTGGTTAGAAAGAATAAGGAAAAAATAGAAAAAGAACAAGGAAAGACTTGGGTTTAAAATGATAGATTATGTTATTCATTGCTTTGCTCCAGCCACTTTGCAACTGGCTGCAATAACCAGCTTGGGACCATGTAAGTGCTTGCTGGGGGTGCACAGCACAGGACTTGAAGTAACCAGAACACACTTCTTATTGTCAACTTTTGTTCCAACCAGGACAATTTCTATTTTGCAGCCTTTGAGAAATGATCTGTCTAAACCAGAACATGGAACAACTAACCAAGAAACAAAGGAGTTGCCTAACTTTCTTCACTGAAAAGTACCTTTATGTGCATCCTCAGAGGATCTAGCTTGTTTTGAACTAAGTCTTCCCAATCTTCCCCTAGAAATATTGTTAAATGGTGGCTGACCTGACTGAAATAGGACTTTTACCAGCTGAGAGAATTTTAGGTTAAGGGGAAATCTGTCCTTAGAATAGTCTTCCCAACAGACTTCATTTATTCTTGTCAGGGCATGCAGCACCCATTTTTAGATGCATTGAGCTGATTGTCTATTTTTTTAATTGCATCAGTAATATTTTATATGTGCTGAAGTGGTATTAAAATTTAAATTATGTCAACAAGCTAATAATTTCTTTTCTACCTGGCAGACAGACAGTCTCTCATGCACAGGGGTAGGCAAGAAGAGACAGATGTGTATTAGATGTACTTTAAGACTAAAGCACCTTCTGCAGTCCTGGAGGGTGAAGAACAGACACTTTGATATAGTCATTGTGGTTTATTGATCCTATTAACATTATCTTGTGGTAAAATCAATGCTGGAGTTTCAGTCTTGCAGGAGACATGTAAATGAGCAGATGAAAAAACTATGCCAA
Source organism: Zapornia atra (assembly GCA_013400835.1). Classification (NCBI taxonomy): domain Eukaryota; kingdom Metazoa; phylum Chordata; class Aves; order Gruiformes; family Rallidae; genus Zapornia; species Zapornia atra. The sequence goes on from VZTU01018770.1 coordinate 93,400, forward strand.
GGCAAATGGTTTCCTGATTGATAGGGAGATATGAAAGGAAATAACAGGAGGAAGGTGTGTGTTAAGCACAGACAGTTGGAGACAGAAGACTGAGGGCAGGACCCTGGTAAAATTTGTCCTCAAAGTTTGATGCAGAACGTGGTCCCCTGAAAAATCTTTGTTAACTGGAATGTGAAGTGCTGACAGCTCCTGTTGGACAAACTCTGGGCCCACGTGGTCCCTTCTTGTCTCAGCTCTGCACGAATGGTGTGTATCTGCAAGTCTTGCATGTGTCTATGCAGGGTCCATCCAGGCACACAGCAGCAGACCATCCTGCCATCCATACATCAAAACTAAATACAAGTGACTGTTGCACGTGGGTAGTGCTTTAACCAGCTCAGTACCCTGTTACATGGGGGTTTCCACTTTGGTTCCTTTATATGCTTACCTAGAGACCCAGGCCATCACCCTCAGCTCCTCTACAGTACCTGCAGCCCCACTAGGGTTGTCCTAGCCCAAATTCGATGGCAAGAGGAGAAAGGGGACTGCTCACCCAGCTCTCTCAGCTGGATGTACACCATGCAACTGAAATGTGCTGCCTCCCTGCTACAGTCACAAAGTCTTGGGAAAACCCAGAGGTGTTGGACAGGAAAGATGATAACAAGAAAGGAAAATCCTAGGAAAACCTTGCACTCCTTTTGAAGTGTTTTAAAGGATTTTTAGAATCAGACTTTCAAGTAACTGAAACCAGCTCTAAGGCATTCACTCAAATCACAGCATTAACTTGGAATTAAATAGTTCTTGCTCTTCCCTGTTACAATTACTGAATCTTTTCTTTTTTATCCTGACTACCTCTTTGAAATCAACATGAGTTGCTTTGGCTGAAGGAAGCTGCACTTTTAAAGGGAACTACACAGGATATGCTCAAGAAATGAAATCTGGCTGAATGCATAGGTTTCACAGGTGATACCAGAGGAGGTTCAGGCCTGCAGGCAGCAATGAACCCAAGCTGACAGGGCCAGAATAAATCTGTGCTCTGCTATAGCTAGGTCTGAACATGATGAAACATCTATGCCATCTAGATGTATTTGGAGCTAATTTCAAAGATTTCAAATCTCTTTCAGAGTTTTGGGGATTTTATTCTCACACCAAGAAGTCCACCTTTGTAACAATGTATTCTTAATGATCAATTAGTGAGTCCAAGCCACAATCCATATTACAGAATGGCAAATTAGAAGTTTCTTGAGATCGTTTTCCCCCTGTAGTACATTTAAATTAGTATGGCTTCATTTGCTGGGCAGCTTGATCAGAGGAGCTGTCTGTGCATGAGTGAATGTATAGCTACATTGTTGTCTTTAAAGTTCATTTGATCTGTAAAATATGAGCTTATCTAGTTCCCTACCTATTCAGCCAGGTATTAATGAAAGGTAAATTATGGGTTGTCTTAAGAAATTTCTGTGATGACAAGCTGTACATTAAATCCTGAGCCCCCCAAAGCCCTCTCATCAATATTTAACCAAAGCATCACCCAAAAAGGACCAAGGAGGAAGAGAGGAGCTGTTTGAAGTATGATACATGCTTGGTCCCTAACAGCAACCATCTGCAGATGGTTAAGGACACAATAGGCAGGTCTAGGTGGTTGTTCTCCAAGGCCTTGGGCCGTGTCTGTACTAGGGACTTCACTAAACTGGCAACTGAATTATTAGGAGAAAATCTCCTTGTCAGTGAGTGACTATTCCCTGTTCTGCTTTTGAATCAATTTATATTTTTAGCCTTTTCAATGTCTTTCTGGCAGAAACTTTTGCAGGGATGTTGACTGAGATTTTATTTCCTTTGGCATCATAGTTGCTCCCTAGTACAGGCCCCCTGCCTCCCTTGGATATTTTATTTTTAAATGTAGGTGTGTAAATAATGCTATTGGCCTCTGAATGCTTAATTTTAGGCATGTTGTGAAGTGTTTGCCAGAGTCAGGGCCAAGGTTTCTGTGCCAGTTAGCTTTCTGTCCACCATTGGCCAGAGAAGTATTTGGATGTGCAGGTGAAGCACAGGACCCTTTGTACTCTCTTTTCCCCACAAAAATGAAGTGCTATCCAGTGAGGGATCACTGCTGCTGAGCTCCTGTGTACTGTTCCTGAACATGCTGCTGGCCCCCAAAGCCCTCCTAAACACAGAGGACCTGGAGCTGCAACCAGTATAGCAAGACTCTGAGTGTACCTGGGGTCCTGACTTCTCAGTCCTACGGTGCTCCTACTATTTATGTACAGAATAAGGAGAGCAGCATGTTTGGCACAGGGGGTGCTTTCAGACAAGGTCCTGGTGATCCCCTGAATCTCCTCCACGGAGTGTGGGAACACTGGTCACCAGGAAGGGATGTGATGCCTGGCATGGCATCTGCATGGCCTGATGAGCAGCTCCTCTACTATGCCTTGGGTCACAATATAGGTAAAGACAAAGCAGAAAGGGGTTGTGCTCAGTCCTGTTTATTCTAGAGCAAACCACGTTCACTCTGTCATCTGAAATTCTATTCAGGCAGGATGAGTCAATGGGTGTATCTCTTTTTACAGCATCTTTCCAATAAAACAACCCACCCTAAACCAATATATATATATATAGCTCACAAAAATACACAATGACTAAACAAATAGATCAAGACTCATTAATAACTACAGACTCCATTGCCAGTTTAACATGAGGAGGAATTTAATTGGGACCTAGACTGCTTTGTGTAGCTTCGTTAATGTAATTGAGTAATACATATTGATTTTTCATGGGGCTCAAATCTTTTTTTCTTCATCTAGTATGGGAAAGCTTGTTAAGGAATTATTAATCACCCTATAATTGCTTTAAGATTTTTGCTCTAATTAAAACCATAAATTCTTTATTACATCTTTATTTTAATTAGACCTCTAGAAAGACAATAATTTTTACAAGAAAACTTGTACAATAAAATTACCCTGCTTAGCAATGCTTCAAAGAGCTTGTGCTTAGGACACACAGACTCCAACAGGACTTCCTAAATGAAGACATGTGTGATTCTAGTCATAATCAGAATTAAAGATGTCCTCTGAAAGTAATTAAGTAACTTTACAGTGAGATCTCTGTGCAACAAAACCAGGTTCATCCAGAGGAGTAAGACTTTACTTTCTCTTCTTGTTTTTCTTTTGTCTTTTAAAAATCTAGGATTGAGGAAGCATGTTCTGAAATTTAAAGAGTCTAATCAAAGGTTTAAACTATAATCCTACTGTAATGAAAAAAAGCTTATTGTCATAACCACCTTCTGGTACTTTCTTTTGGGTGTTTTTATTCCTGCTGTGATAGGTACGCTTTGCCTGTCAGGAGGAATTAAAAATAAGCTTATTTCCTCATCTATGCCAAAGGACCTGGTATTTCTCTCATTTAACCTATTGGGAAACTGGGTCCTGGAGAGCAGAGTCTGGCCTATGGTTTATGTGAGTGGGTTTTAGTTTAACTGTGAGTCCTTATGGGTCTCTGTTACTAGAGTTTGAAGATTCTTTAAAAGCACACAGTTTCACTTTATTGTTTTAAGATTAAAATTTTTTCTGTAATGTGAAATAACATGATGGTTGGAAATGTTACCTAATCCATGTTTTGCTTGGTTTTAAGTCCAAAATTTGATCAGAAAGGTCAATGGCTAGCTGATTCACACCAAAACTTTTCTTAGTATCTAACCATAGTTAGGAGTTCACCTTATCCCTGTTCAGGATAAAACATCTCAGAGGACTCTGTGTTCACAGAGGACACCTTATGAGTTCCCACCCTTGAAGGTGGAGTGTGCCAGAAATCCTTATGATGAGTCTGCAATCTGATCTTGCAATGGGAACGTTGTTTATGGCCACAGCCCCATTGCAGCCAGGTGAGGAACCTGAGCAAAACTAAACATGCTTTTATTCCTGTTTATTTTAGGGGAGAAAGGTACCAGTTTGTTCCTCATTGTGGGGCAGATTTTAAACTCTGGATGTGTGCAAAGCACCAGGTGTAACCTGCAGTGATAGGCTTGTAACAGAAATGAATGGCCATCTTCCATTTTCCTTGAAGAATCTTGTGTGTCTCCTTTCAAATCCCAGAACACCACTTCAGAGTGATGTGTTACTGTTTAGACCGACAAGGTCTGATTGAAAAGCCAGCTCGTAGCCTAGCAGTTGGTAAATGGTAAAAAGATAGGGTAATTTGCCAGGAACTCCTCCACTCATCACTAAAGGAAGCCAGTGCACAGCCCTGTGCATTGCCTAGACATGTCACTTGGTAGATAATGTCTTGATGGTCAGTCAAAACAGATGAAATAAGGTGTTGCTGAAGGGTTTGTTATAGTGGCAATTAGATCTGCATCCCTGGCTGTGAGCCTTACCTGTGCTAAACTGTGACTGCCCACCTGAGTGCTGCCACAGAGGTACCTGAGGGCTGCAGCCTCAAGCTGCTCTGAGGGCTGAAACACAGGAAGAGGGACTGGTACACTCTGTGTGTGTCTCTCCTCTCTTCTGCCTGTTTTTTCACACCTGCCACATTTCCAGCATTTATAATGGTTCTGTTCTTCTGTGGCTATTGCTTTAAATTAGCCTTTGCTTATTTACAGACTAGAGTGCTGGTGGTTTAACATCTCCAAGGCATGACAGATGATGGCACGCAACATGAGCTCAAAGCATTGCATTCATCTGGGTCCTGAAGCCAAACCCACTGGCCTGGTCTGGTCCAGATCATGGAGAGCCTTTCCATTGTTGTCAGTGGTCAGTGAATCAGGAAAGTGTGACATGGTGGAGGAAACAAGTTAGTTTAGGTGGGAATGGAAATGTTTGAAAGATGTGGACGTATTCCCTAGAACAGTCTGCCTTGGCTTTGCATAGTGGTCGGTGGAAGGATGATAGTACCAGCTTTCATCTAAGTGATAATGAAATTATGGGGGTGAGGGGGCAGGAAAACCTATGCTTGAGATGCAGAGGGCTGTCTGCCACAGACAGATTAGCAACTAGATCAAACAGCCTTGCCAGCCACACTCTCCTCTGCCTCAAACATTTCACTTATTGGGCAGTCTTTGTGAAGTTTGCAAGATGTATCTGCCCTGGCTCCCACTTTAGAGAGTGGGAACATCATGTTTTTTTCAAGCTTGAGTTCTGAGGCTTTGCTTTCCTGATCTGTCTTTGCTTAGCCTGAAAACAACTCAGCAGGTCTTCTGTGGGAATTAAGCAAACAGACAGCAAAGCTGGGAGTACGTTTGGAATGCTGGAGTTGAGCAGCTGAAGAGGGGAGTGATGTGCATCGACAAGAGCACAGTTTAAGCTGTGTCCTTCTGCGAGGCAGAGTTCTCTGTGCTTCTGGTTTTACTGTTGCTACATAGGTAAGCTGCAGCAGAGCAGTGTATGGCATTGTTTGTAGCTTGGCTGGTTCCCTTAAACATGATCTAGGTTTTATTATACAGGGGAAGTCTATTGTGATCTATGAACCTGGCTTTACTGAGATTTTTTTCTTCCCCCACCCAAAAACTGGATGAAGCGGTCAGGATTTACACTAAATATTGCTAACAGGCAGAGCCAGAAGGCTGTGAGTGGAAAACATTAAATATCATTAATTTGTAGCTATATTAAAAGTTATTAACTGAAGAATAGTTAGCTTGTAGAGGCCAAATTACAGCGAGCCACTCAGGTGAATTAATTTGATCAGTCTCTCTGAAAAACATCTTGAAGCATAGGGAAACCTTCAGACATGTCTATCAAGAGAGCAGATAACTAATCAATCTTCTTGCTACACAAATAGAAATAGGCTTCCTGTTATGTAGGAAATTATGTTATTTAGCCTGTCAATACATTTCAGATAAATTAAAAGAGGTTTTTGACATCTCTGGCTTTTGAGCTCTGCAATATGCTTAAGACACTCTCTTCTTTCAGTGGCAATCCCTGGGTGGATATCATACTCAAAGATTCAATATCTATTTCTTTAAGAATCAAACAACATACATTAAGCAATTATTTACTCAGATAATTTGTATGTATTTAGTACCCCTAAGTCACTGATGTTGTTACAGATATAATCTGCTTCCCTCCTTTGAGAAACAAAACCCCTTTCTTACTGTTTACAAATGTCAGGGAATGGTTTAGTTTCTCACAAATGTGATGGATGGAGATATCAGATGGCACCACTGAGCAGCAATATAAAAAAGGAAATGCTTAATGAAATTGTGGAACTCATGGCTGCAGGATGCTGCAGACCAAGGGATTAAAAAGCAATGAGAAATTAATTGAAGAAAAGTCCATTGGAGGTCATTAAATGCATCTTTAGCTTTCAGATTTCTAGCAATTGGGGACACTGGGTAACCTGAGAGCAAGCAGTCATTGTAAGAAATAGGATGTCTGTTACTGGAGGTTTTGGAGGGCAGATACTAGGCCAAGTGTCCCTGTCCTGCTGGGCATGGACCAGTGAGGAACACAGCATTTTTAGCCCTCCCCTCCCGACTCTGCTGTGGGTGATGGGAGTAGAGCTTTCTAAGAAAATGGATCATATTGAGGCCATTTTATAGTAGTGCCCATTTCAAAGTGTTCAGATCCCTTATTCCTATATAATTCCTCTGCTCTGGGTCCTTGTGGTGACTCCAGAGTCTCAAATCTACCCCACCTTCCCCCAGCCTTGGGGGATCAGTAGAGATACAGTCTTTCTACAGCTGCCTCAACCTTTCCTTTGATCCTTTAAAGCTGATCCTCCAGAGTGAGTAACTCCAGACCCTCCCCATCATGCATATAGATTGTGGGGTGATATAAACCATGTTTTTTTCCATTCCCACAGGGTTACTCTGGCTTCCAAACTCATGACCTGGCACATATGCTGAAACACCTCCCCTCCTGTTCTCTTCAAGCAGGAGCTAACTTCCTTTGTCATTCTAGCTGAGTAAGCCTATAGCAACAGGAACCACATACTCACTCATCAGCAGTGTGATAGGGCTGTAGGAAGAGTAGACAGAAGACATTTTTCCTCTATTATTACAGCTCCTGTCTGCACTGTGGATCTTTATTGCACAATCCCCACTTGTTCTGCATTCAAAATGTCTCCACAGATGTGGATGCAAATTCCACACATTAGTACACTGACAAGTATTCAATATGAGCAGAGAAAGCCAGGTGAAGATTGAAATCTTCAATCCTTTAGACATCCACGTGAGCAGTGAAACTCCTGTTATAAATGCCTGTTGACAGTGCAGCTGAACTCCAGGTTCACAGCAGTAAAGAGGCAGGGATTTTATTGCTTCTGTGGACTGAGAACAACCTGAAGGCTGCTTGTGATGATGCAGCTTGCCTAATATGGATTAGAAATAATTGGTGAGCCTGTGCTCCTTGCAGCTGCAGGGCCTCTGGCGCAGGTCCTGCCTGCCAGCCCTGGGTTAGGGTGCCTACAGATCACTGTGCTGATTGCTCACACAGGGTAACTGGAGAGAATTTGACCTGCCTACTGCTCCTTGTGCTGAGCTCTGATGACAGAAGAAAGTCAGTGTGGTAACCAGCAAATAAGTTGCATGGGAAGATGCATTTCTTGCTTCCGTGGTGTTGCGAGCCAAATCATGCCAGGTAGCTCTACACCTGCCCCCTCAACCATGACATCTTTGCCTTCCTTCCCCAACCCCTGCCTGCAGTATGCTTTTTGCTTGATATGCCATTTGATCAGAGGCTGAATCTGCCCCTTGTTCTCTCAGTTTGCCTGTCCTGTGAGAGCAGAAGAGATGGCGAGTTTATTTGGTGGTGCCTTGTGGGCAGCCAGGCCGCCCCAGGCTCCTGGGAGCCAGCCAGGGAAGGTGTTTGCCAGTGAGAGCACTCTGTCCAGCCTATTGTCTCCTGGGTTCAGGAGAGCTATTTTAGTTGTGAAGCCCCCCAAAGTGAACACTTTGCTTGTGGCCAAGCCCTCAGCTCTGTTTTGTGGGACTTGAGACCCTGAACTCACCTCCAGCTCTACCACCACTCAGGACAGACAGCTCTGTGGCATAGCTGAATTAATAACCCCCAGTAAAAGCAATGAGAGGGAGAGGCAGCTACAGTACAGAAAGTGTTTTGTCCATCAATTACCCCCAATTCTTCATCCAGAAAGATTAAAGGCTGTTTGTTTGCAGTTATGTGTAATGTCATGCTCTGTTTGTCATCTTAATAGCTCTCCTGGGATCATAAGACATGCCTAAATGCTACAGTGCTACCTTTCAGAAAACAGCCTACTAAAACTAATTAATAGTGCACCCCAGTTAACACATGCAAACTTGGCATTATTAGTCTAATTAAAAGGATTTTAACAATCTGAGTTCCCTTCTCTCTCCCCCTCACAGGTTCCAACATATGCAAGTCAAGGAAATTAAACCCATTAATCACCATTGGTGCAAATGATATAGGTGCCTGTAACATGGGCTCATCTCTGAAGAGAGACACTAACAGGCCTCATTATGTTTAATTTTGCTCTGTAGCAAAGCATAATAAATACAAATTGTAACATCACAATAAAATATTTAATTATTCACGAGTTTGGTAAGGGACATAATTAGCTTACTGGTATGTGTCTTCATTTGGGTGATAATGGATCCAATTTAGGAGCTTAACTGTTTCTGGGTAAAGGTTGAAAATTAGAGTTTCTCCAGAAATTTATTGTTTCTCCAGGAATTTATTGTTTAAGTGTAAAGTGAATGAGGTATTTTCCCATGGCCTCCATTATGTCCTGTGGAGAAAGGTGGGAGGAGCCCAGGCTGTTGGTGTAACAACGTGCCCCCCATGTACCTGCAGCTCTCCTGCCTGTAAACAGGCTTGGGCTGATCTCTTGTCTGGCAGAGATACCTGAAACTCAGGGCTGATGGTGTTTCCAGAGGTGATACAAGAGCAATCCCAAGGACTAAGATGTCAATAGTTTAATAGTGAATTTTTGATTTGCTCTATAAAGACTCTGCTTTGGGTTTTGCAGCTGATCTGAAATGAAGGGTTTCCATTCAGTCACATGGAAGACACAGCTTTCCTTGCAGTTGGGGAAGACCTGCCAGAGCATCACAAGTGGTCATCTGTCCCCCATTTGCAGAAGGGATGGACTGGATGGAGAGGGGTTTACCTACCCACCTCCCTCCAGCCTACCTACATCCCTGGACACAAGCCTGGCCACATTAAAAATGTCCCTGGAGCTGCTGGTGGATGGGCCAGTGGTGAGTGGCGGTCATGTTGGTGCAGGTCCAGGGAGCAGGAGTTAACCTGGTGTACTGCCTGGCACCAGAGGCGACTGTCCCAGCAATTTAGTGGCTGCTGTTTGCTTTTATGGGACCCTGGTTTTATTTATTTTATGTTCTTCTCCTTGCATGTATTTAGGTGACAGATGTGTATGTTCCTTAATCTCTTCCTCATTACCCTATGAAATTGTAGCTGCGTTTTGACAGCTTTCAGACAAAGATAAAAGAGAAGAGGGAAACTTCAAACGTATGGAAATTTGCAGAGACCCTGGGCTGACTCCTGGTGGGGAGATCACTGAACACAGAGTTAGAGGAATTAGTTAAGACTGGTGGCCTTTGAGTTCATGGTGCCTGAATGCAGATGTAAGGGAAAGCGTTGTTGAAGCAGTCGTGATCCCAGCTTTCGATTATGTATCCTACTGAAGTGAAGGGGGCTTAGGAGTGGATTAATGCTCTGAACAGATTCACTCAAAATTGTATTTCCAATGCACTTACCATGCACCTCTGCACTGTAACCTTTGCTTAAGGGGGGGGAAAAAAAGTATCAGGAAACCTAGGATGTCCTGGAACCTGCATCATGCAGATAATACAATTAAAACTTAGTTTGCAAGTTAATTAAGAATGGGGAGATTGATTGGTTTGGCAGAGTGTACTGTGACTGCAAAGGGAATGGGAGCTTTATGTCAAAATTGAGAATAAGGCACTGTATTTTTACTTAGTTTGAATTATTTTGCATTATTTGCAGTACCCATTTTATTTCCCTTACCTTGATGTCCCCTTCACCTTTTCCCATTTCTAAATAGGCTCTCAAAGAATCCCCTAAAACACGAATTATATCATCTTTCTGAAGAAGGCATTCAGATCAGTGCAAGAGAGTGTGAATATAAATTTGCAATCAACATTATAAATGTGGTGTGAGTGTTATTTCTTCCTCCACTAATTCTTCTGAGCAAGATTTACTGTCTCAGTGAGGTTTTTTTAAATAAATTAAATATAACATGAACTAGATAGTTGTTCACATGGAGCTAGAGCTAGAAAGGCTCATTAATCACTAGTTTAAATCCCAGAGCATCCAGTCATCCTAATTAATGATTCAGTGTTGAACTTTACTCCCACAGTGGCAGCAGAACCCAGCTATTACCCATCTCAGCTGATAGGGACTGAGTGAGTTGGAGGAAATGAAAAGGCACTTTGGGATGGTGCAGCAGGGCTGCTGGTACCCAGGCAGCTCCCTACTGGCCTGTGCCCTCTGTGTGGGGAACTGTGGTGGTCATTAATGTGTAGTGCAACCACTGCCCAGTAGTCCCATTTGCAGCTTTTGGCCCATGGTGGGTTCAAGCCACAGCCTGGTGGTACAGGTATGGGGTAATGAATTACAGGGCAACACTGCACCTCCCTGGGGTGAACTCCTTCCAGTTGCTCCTCCTCAAACAGCGACGGGCCTCCAAGTAAGAAAGAAGAGATTTAAAAGGGTCCTGCAGGCTAAGCTGGGCATCTGCAAGGGAGAGAGTTCGTTCCTGTCTCTAGTGGGTGCTCCAGAGACACTTCAGATAAAATGGAGCATATTTATGTGGGATGAGGGTTTCCAGCCTGTTGGATTCCTAGGAAGCTGCTGGGTAAGGTCCTCCTTTTGGCAGAGGTGAAGCAGCCCAGGAAGGGGAGTATTTTGAAGCTGTGCCTATGCAGGGTGTCCGAGGTCTCCTCTGAATCCTGTCTGGGGTCCTGATACTTCATGCACAGGAACAGAGCAGCTTTTGTGCAAACAAGTGCCTAATTAAAGGCTGTAGAATTGAAACCCATTCTCATAATAGGAAAATCATAAATCATAATCCTATTATTCAAATGAATTTACCTGCTCTTTAGGGCTACATTAGTTCTGTATTTCATTTATCTGTGTTTCTAAGGCAAATGATTCACACTATTTCAGTGCTTCATTTTTTTCCCCCCTGCTGTAGTATTTTAGCATGTAAATGCTTTGTATTCCTCACAAACACCAAGGAAAGGACATTGTCTTTTAGTTTTGTTGTGGGTGCTTTGGTGGTTATAGATTGGCAGGAAACTCCACTAGGAATGTGTTTTACCCTGCCTTAGAGAACAAGGAACACGCTCAGGCCCTAGATAAGCAAAGCAACAAATTACAAACTTCTTCCCCTGGCTGCAGTCCTGCTGCCTGGTAGTAAATGGGTTTGGTGGGGTTGAACTTTGCTGACTTTGGAGACAGTAGAGTTTTTACTTCTTCTTAGTTTTGTTACAAGCAAGTTCTCACAGGTGAAAGTTAGCTTGAGCCTAGTGGATGGAAAATCTGAGACTGGATTTTGCAGCTGCATCGTTGTTTTGGATGTAAAAGTTTGTCAGCTGTTGTTATAATTAACCACTGGATCTCTTAGGGCTCCCCTCACCTAATCCTTAATGCAGAATCTGGGTCTTTGTAGCAAATAATCATTTTTATTCTTGTTGATTTTTAGCCTGGCCAGTGGGAACTGGGAAATTTGGGCATATGTAATTTGAATTATTTCATGAAACATTTAACAAGGGCCTATTTCATTCTTCACTAAGGCAAGTTGATATAAGAAGGATGATGTTATGGTTAATGTAAATCATAATTATTACCAGGTGCATCACTGAACTGGGAAATTGTGCTAAAAATGTAAGTTTTGCTCCATTTCATATTGAAAAATTACTTTGCAGCCTGACAGCCATTAATCTCTGTTACAAGAATGTTATTCTTTATTTTGGTAAATTACAGTGCTAACACATAACAAGGCATAAATTATCAGGCCACAGGGGTCCCCCTTGCTGAGCTAAGCAGGGATCAAGCAACCCCTGATGGAGAGAAGAACCAAGACACCTACACCCCATGCCCCCACCACAGTGTCATCCACTCTGGAGCACTTCAGCCCCTCACATGTAGGCAAACCTGCAGCAGCTCAGTTCCTTGAGATTTGTCTTCTGGACATATCTAAAATTGTTTGTTGTAACAGTACTCAGCATCTTCATAGAATCATAGAATCATAGAATCATAGAATGGTCTGGGTTGGAAGGGACCCCAAGGATCATAGAGCTCCAACCCCCCTGCCACAGGCAAGGCCACCAACCTCCAGGCCTGGATCTGCACAAGGTTGCCCAGGGCCCCATCCAACCTGGCCTTGAACACCTCCAGGGACGGGGCATCCACTGCTTCTCTGGGCAGCCTGTTCCAGCCCCTCACCACTCTCTCTGTAAAAAACTTCCCCCTAATATCTCATCTAAACCTTCCTTCCTTTAGTTTTAATCCATCCCCCTTGTCCTGCCATTATCTGCCCTTTTAAAAAGTTGAATCCCCTCCTGCTTATAAGCTCCCTTCAGGGACTGGCAGGCTGCAATGAGGTCCCCCCACAGCCTTCTCTTCTCCAGGCTGAACCAGCCCAGCTCCCTCAGCCTCTCTTTGTAGGGCAGATGCTCCCATAGCTCCCATGAGGCTGTACCCTGGAGAGATTTGTTGGTTGGGGGCTCTTCATCTGTTTGCATTACCAAATTCCCTCTCAAAACAGGCTATCTCATAAAGCAAGGGTTCAGGAAGAGTTCCCTTTTTATCCAACAGCTTTGTCCTTAAAGCAGGGTGGGGTATCTGTGTTCAGTATCCAGCTCTGCAAAGTGGGGATGCAAAACTGCATCACTTTTTTTTTAATCCCCAGGGAATGAATTGGCTACTATAAAAGAGAAGCTTCAAGGACTTCCTGAATTGTAATAAAGATGATTTTCCAGAAGTCACTAGCACTGTGTTGGGCTTGGGAGATGGGGAAAAGCCAAGGCAAGAGAACCCAGTATATGGTTTTTGTGTAGTGAAGTCTCTTCTAACAGGGACAGCACTTATACAAAGGAATATTCATTATAAAATACATCAACTTCTTCAGAGCAAGGTGCTGCTTTTCTCAGTTTATGCCATAACATCAGAGGTATAGAATCCTAACAGTTTTTGCTATATACACAAAAGAAACAACTAAACATGAGTTTCCTGGCACTGAATTATTCAACAAAAGGGTGTAGGGTTTTGTGATGATTCTTCACTTGGCTTTTCATGTGCTTCCAGTGCAGTGGTTTTGGTTGGTCTTACTTGATTTACTGTGAAGTCAGCTTCCAGGCTGCTGACTCCATGAATGGTATGAAATTCAGAACACACTTTTTGATAGATATGTCTTTCTGCATATAGATGATATCTTTTCTCTTCCTTTCAAACATTTTCAGCAGCTATTCCAAATCAGTGTGATCACTGTGCCTCTTCAGAATAGTGTTTTTTAAAAAAACATCATAGGATTGCTCATCAGCACACCCCCACCTGCCAGGCAAAACTGAAGCCTAAGTAGGTGAATCCCAGGTGCTCTCTACTAAGTGCTTGCATCTCCCATCTTGTTGAAGCCCACTCAGTGCATTGTACTCAAATCACTGTCCAATAGTCCTGAGGGCCCCTCAAAACTTTTTACTGATTGTGTGAGCAGTACTTCTCAGAAGACTCTTTATTAAATCCACCATCACATTTGTTCTGCACACTTCATCTTTGATAGCTTCCTGAGACAGGGTGAGAGAGGATCAACACCTTTGACAACGTAACTGTGGGACAGACCAGAGGAGTCTGTCTGCCTGTAGTGACCATTCTTAAATTTTATTAAGTCATCCTCAGGCTGTTGGAGGAAGGGGCTGGAGTGGATGTGTCTGTGTCTTGGCATCCCCAGTCTCTTCCCTTGCAAAAAGCAATATTGAAAGTGTTAGAAGTGCACAGCGAAGCTGAAGTGTAGCCTGTGAAAATGATGATAACAGCAAATGAGAAACCATTTAATGCTGAATGTGTTGGTTAGCTTGACAGCTCTGTGAGAATTTTGCCAAACCTGAAATGTATGCCTTGATAGTGCAGAGTCAGCAGAATGAGCTGGCTGAATGGCCGTGCTTGCATTCAGAGAAACTGCAGCAACAGATGCGAGTCATGTTGCACTTCAGGGTTTGCTAGAAGCATGTCAGAGCAACACTGAGCTGCCCTTTACCTAAGCAAGGCAAGAAGTAGAATTAAATATGTTTCCCTTAAGGTGATGACTCGACCCAAATGGTGGCTCATTAGTAACTTACCTGATCAAATTTGGTTTGCATAGGAATGCAATTATGTGCAGCTACCTTCAAATGATTGCTAAAAAATGATTGGCATTTTTCACACGTTAGCATCTGGCATATTATTATATAGAAGGCTTATTTCTCCTGGAAAAGTGTTACAGTGAAAAGGGGTTTTAGTAGGACCATTACCATTTGACAGCAGGGAATACTGTACCACAAACATTTCTCTATGTGCCATTTTCTGGGCTCTTAAAAGAAATCTCCTGTCTCAGCCAGAAAGAACAGATGTGAGAAAATTGCAAAATGGTTGCCAAGCATTACGAATTAACTCTGCTGGTCAGATGTTCAACACCCCCAGTTGATTGTGTGCTAATCTAAGAGTAGAGTAAATCAATCATTATCCAGGCTCAGGATATCTAGGTAGACCATAGGAAGCCTCTTGATTAATACGCACATCCTCACCTATATGATGGTTAGCTCTGCAATTCGTGGTTAAACTGAAGGCAGAAAGAATTGCTTTTTAATAACCTTGATAATAACCCTTCTGATAGCTCCATTTAGACATCATTATTGAATAATAGCCTGTGCATGTCATCAAGTCACTCTGACATTAGAGCAGAAAATGCACAAATACCCTGGTCATGCCACTGATCAAAACAAGAGACAAATCCTCTTCTGGGGTGAATTAACATAGCTCCCTTGATATTAACAGAATGGAGTAGAATTTCTAAACAGACACCGAATCAAACTGATTCTTAAAATTTTGATGTGGTATGTTAAAGATTTTATGCATATAAGATTATTTTTTTCTAAAGCTTTAACTGCTCCTGTGTTGTCATTCTGGCATTGTGCAGCATCTAAATTCATGCTCGGTGGATTTGTGAGAGACCTGAAGCTGCAGGGTGATGCAGATGGACAGACACCACAACCAGGAGGTACCTGAGCTGATGTGGGCTATGGAGGTATGGGGAGATGAGTTGGGCTCTTCCAGAGTGGTGACTCAAAATTGTGGATCTTGGGTTTAGAGCCATTTGTCACAACTGCTGGTGTGGCAAAGGAAAGCAAGTCTGGGGGGACTCTTGGTACATGTACAAACAAAAAACCCCCGTGGACTATTCCTGCAGTACTCAGACCACCTTACAGAGGGAGGTGTGCTCGTTACAGCATCACAGAATTGTAGGGGTTGGAAGGGACCTCCAGAGCTCCTGGGGTCCAACCCCCCTGCCAAAGCAGCTCCCCAGCTCATATTGCACAGTTCGGCGTCCAGACGGGTCTTGAATATCTCCAGAGATGGAGACTCCACAACCCCCCTGGGCAGCCTGTCCCAGGGCTCTGACACCCTCACTGTGAAAAATTCTTCCCTGAATATGCTACTGGCAGCTCAGCAGTGCCAGTGTCAGCAAAACCACACTGAATTCTATCAACTGCTTGTTGCCTGGTCCGTGACACACTGCATCCAAACTTGCTCCCAACACTGGGATATCTGTGCAGATTCAAGTGGGAGCACAACTGTCCAGCATGAAATAGTTGGTACTCCTTGCATAGTTAGCCTTAACTTCAGCCATTTCATGGAGGCTTTTGTTTATATTTTTCCTCCATTAAACTAATTACTAGCTAATTGTTTTGTATAAAATAACACAATATGATGTTATTAGATCTGATCCATGCAAACCCTTTATGTATAACAGCCTTGGCTTAATTTCATGTGTAGGATTAACAAACAAATCTAACAGCAAATGTGGCATTAATGAAAGTAAAAGAGGAGGCAAACAAATGTCACCCATGTTCAAGGCAGTATTAAATGGTGTAAGCTTTATTTAATTTTTCAGCTCTAATGACATGAAGCTAGGAGGAATATTCATGCCATATAGTCAGTGAAGAGAACTAAAATTATCCAAGTGCATTATTGGCTTTTTCTGTCAAGTTAGTGCTCCATGGGCCCTGACAAAGTCCTTTCCTTTTCCTTTTTGCATCAATACTGCATTTATTATGGTACCAGCTCTCTGTGTGCATCCGTTCCTTGGATGGCCCCAGCATGAAGTGTTTACTGTCTGGGCAGAGAGGTGAGACCTGGGCAAAGAGCCCAAATTGGTGAGAGGGGGAGAACGAAGAAGCCAATATGACTGGACAGATATGTGGATGTGACAGCGTGCACGCTGCCTTCTGCTGGCTGTGGGCCCTAAGAAGAGCTTGAGGAAAGCTGGCTCAAAAGACAGAGCTTAAAGAGGTCCCACAGCGCTCTGCAAGAAGGTTGACAAACCCTGTCATTCACCAATGTGTACTGCTGCATCTGGGGGTGGTTCACCCTCATCCCTTCTGACTCATAAGCCATTGTCTGTTTGTTTTGCTGGTTTGAAATTAGTATCAGCCATAGATCCTAGTGGACTTCTCCAAGGAGATGAGTATTGTCCTCCAGTTCCAAATTGGCACGCTGAAGAAGTGTTGTGTTGAGGTTGCTCAGCACCTGCAAACCAAGACCCTTCTCTTGATTCTCTTGTATGCTGATGGGCTGCTCTGCCCTGTAGTGAAGGCTGGGCAACAGATGGCAAAGTCAAGGAGGTGGTGATGGAAAGAGTACACTATTCAGATCACTTTAGCTCTTCCAGATTTAATTAGAGCAATAGATATTTTCCCCAATTTAGGAAATGAAAGAGATACTTGTCCTAAGTTTTGTTCCTAAGTGGTTCCTCCTAGGCGTGCTGCGTAGGTACGATGACAAAGCCATACTGCAGAAGAACCTGACTTTTTGAAGGAGGATTTGAAAGAGCATTTCCAGGGTAAACATTTCTTGTTGTCCTTATTCAGAGAGCTGGCTCTGTTTGGGATGTATAGTAACAATTTTTCCTGAGCCTCTAAGTCCTTCACAACTTGCTGTAGTCTAGCGCTTTGCAAATGCCAGTGAAAAATTCCCTAAAGAATCAAATCCTAGCCCAACTAAATCAGAGCTGTAAACTGAAAGGTGCCTATAAATCATATCATGCTTTCATAACTCCATTCATATGTGAAGAATATGTTAGAGCCCCTGTATTAAGGAATGGAGCTCTGCCAAACAGCTCAGTGGACAAGTCTGTATTAGCTGTCAAGAAAATAAGATTTATCTGAAAGCTTTGCATATAGAAAAACTTACACTGATTCCCAGGTTGATTTTTTTTTTTTTTCCACCCCTACTACTTAGGACAGAGCTGACAAGCCAATTAGCTGTCAATTAGCTGATTGATGTGCTCAACACTAAACACCATGCAGCTGAACGAAATGTCACAGTCCTGGAACCACAAGTCCAGGTTTCACATGTGCTTTCCTGCCTTGCTTCTTTTTAAGGCAGTGTAGAGCTTCATCCAGGAGTTTTGGTAAAGAAGGGCCACCCCTGTTTCACCTTTGCACTGACCCTTCAGCTTTATGTTTGGGTAGAGTTAGGGTTTTGCTTCTGTTTATGGTGACAAGAGTCATTGCAATTTTGGCATTAAATCATCATTGCTTTCTGGGTTTGGATTTTTTGTTCTATTTACATTACCTCTGGTAATCCTTATTTACAATTACACTTATCCTCAACATTTTTGAGACAAAGTCACCCAGTTTTCTGTAAAGGTTAGGATTTATTTAACTTTTCTTAGATACATCACCTCAAGTTCTTTATTTGCCTTCTCCTTTAGTGAATATGCAACAGAGTCAGATCTCCTTAGGGACTGGTTATATAGTACAGATTGCTCATTCTCTGTATCAATGGCTGTTTACTCAGTTACACCATGGAAGGAAAAAAAGATGCAAACCTGCCAATTTTAGTAGCACAGGACCTAAATATGCTCCTTTCTTGTTTTCTCTCTCAATGTAAACTAGCTTCTAATTTCCAAGCTTCATACCTTCAGAAAGCTGTATGAATCCCATTTGGAATTGTTCAATAGCTGGAATAGTTTTTCTCCTTCTCTAGGCCTTGTCCCCCTCATAATGAATTTTAAAATTTTCCAGAGATTTAAATCAGTATTTGCTGAAGTAATAATTTTTTTTCCACATTTCCTTAAGTTTCTCTTTAGAGGTAAAGGCAAAAAAGTAATCCCTCTCAACTGCAGGTGGATCTCCTCTCATTTGTTAGCAGGATGGTTTTGAGGTGCTGACAGAGGACAGTTAATCTTGGAGGATAAGGGAGAGGGAGAGTTTCATTCCACAGCTGTATTCCCTGGGCACATCCCTGGGTTGGTACCTTGGCTTTCTGCAGGGTTTGCTGGGGCTGTTCAGCAAAGCGGCTGTGTAGTGCCTACAGTCAGTGTGTATCCTCACAGGGCACATGGGAGCTAGGGGGATGTCCCAAATTTCTCTTTCAGATAGATGCTTGGAAGCACTTTGTGGATGTACCTGCAAGGCAGCAGAAACAGCTGCCTGGCAGTTTGGTGGGGAGCAGCTAATGAGGGTGATGTGCGCTCGTGGGGGAGTCTTTGACATAGTTCAACTGGGGTGTTGTTTTCTGCTGGAGTGCTGTTTGTATTTGAAGAGTGATGCAGGTTGGAGAGGAGCTGAATTAGGAGCATGCTTGATTTCCTGAGCTGATCATGATCCACAGTGTGTTCGTTGCCTTCCATGACTGTGTATAAACCTGCCCACTTCTTATTTCCACCTTAATGGGACCGGTATGAAACTTGGGTGTCAGAGGGTAGGGGGACCCCAAACCTGCCTGTGCTGGTGTCTCAGGGAAGAAAAGGAGGTAGGAAATGTGCCACACACCTGGATGCTGAAAGAAGGGACAAAAGATGCACATGCAGGATGTCTTTCTCCTTTTCCAGCTGTGACATGACATAAAGAAAATGTAATGCAGGATGCTCAGGATGAATAATTTAAGGGGAAACAAGGGGTATAAAATTGGTGAGCTGTGAATACACAGCCAAGACAGCGACTTGAAGCTGTGTCTGTGCATCATTTTCAAGGCAATATTGGATTTTAAACTCTTATCTCCAGATGTTAATCCTTAATGGGAGCAAAGCTGGAGCTCAGCTTTCACAACTCAATTTGTAAAATAGCAGCCACATGTTCCCTTCATCCCCCCATTGTTTTTATCACATAAAATGCAGAATTGCAATTCCCCTGCTTAATTTTTCTTCTATATAGTCTTCCCATTTAAAAGAGTTATAATCCAAAACCCCATTAAGCAATGTTTCTCTCTCTTATTACAGTAATATGAAGTTTTACTGCGAAGGGTTATGCATCTCAGAGTTAAAGTATCCTCTGACTCATAGAAACATAGAATCATAGAATGGTCTGGGTTGGAAGGGACCCCAAGGATCACAGAGCTCCAACCCCCCTGCCACAGGCAGGGCCACCAACCTTACGCCTGGATCTACACAAGGTTGCCCAGGGCCCCATCCAACCTGGGCTTGAACACCCCCAGGGATGGGGCATCCACTACTTCTCTTGGCAGACTGTGCTAATCCATTGTGAGCCCAAATTATTGATCAACCTTGATATGTAGAGGTCCGATCCTCACTTGGTAGGGGTGTGTCCAACTCCTTAGTACTCACAGAGGCTGCCATGGTCTACACTGGCCATACCTACCTGCTGCCCTGCTGTTCTGGGCAGCAAAAATTAACTGTCCTACCTGTAGTCATTCCAGTCACCACACAAAGTGACAATCCCTTTCCATGCTTCCCCATATCCATGGATCCCCATACCCATGCTTCTGTTTTGAATGAGGATTCTCAAGTTTCAGGCAGGCTGGGCAAAGAGAGATGAGCACCACTGAATAGACAGGTACCTAGTTTAGCCCTCTGAGGAGGAATGCCTAAAGTTCAGCCCTTCATTTGTTTGTGTGTACCTGGGAGAAAATTGCTTCTCTGTCACAATTCCTGCTATTGATTTGGAGGGAAAGATGATTCAAAAAAAAACCCACAGTGGTATGCAAGAAATTTGGAGAGGATGGACCAAGCCATGCAGCATTCAAGGGGGAACAGTTCAGAATTGATCTGCAATCTCGAGTTCTGGGGCTGCAGTGAAAAGCAGTTGGAAGAAGCTGGTAAATAGTTAAAACATTTTCCCTCTGAGGGGCTGACAGTATCAGCAACAGGATATCAGCAGCCTGATGGGAGCTTTGCCATAGGTGAACTTGTGGGCTCTTCACAGCATAGCATGCTGCTCACTATATGCCAGACAGGACGTCTGCTCTGGTTGTAGGGGAGGCAGAAACCTCTCACTCCTATCCTTTGTGCCTGGGTTTTCTTTAGGTAAGATCTGCCTTCCTCCAGTTCCTCCAGGGCCTGAGGAAACCACAGGGAAAACAGAGAGGCACATCTGGAGCAGTGCAGCAGCTGGGAAATGCCTAATGCTGCAGGGGATGGTGGTATCCTGCAGAAGGCTGTGACCTTTTCAGTATTCCAGATTTTGACTCATTGGCCATTTCCCCTCTTTCCCAGGGTGTAAACAGAGGAGCAGTGGAATAGGTAGCCAAAATAAACAGGGAGTTACATAGGCTAAGGCAGATTTATATTGAATTTATGAGAGAGAAAATTTTGCTACCTCGTTCCACCCATAAAAATTATAAAGAGAACAGTGTGTGACATAAAATCAATCCATTTCTATGACAAAGCTCATTATGAGAAGAGAAAATATAGTCCCATATTAACTTGTTCTCATTACTGTTCTAAGATTTATCATGTCAGGTGTAATGTGCAAGGGAGGAAAGGAAAACCTTCCTCTCCCTTATCTTTAAAAAATTAAACAGACAAAATAAGCCAAATTATCCTCATCATGTTCAGTGAGCATATATTTTTCTAAGCCTCACAAGGGGCATGATTAGCTCAAAGGTATGACATTGAGGAGCCTTTCCAGGCTGGATGCTCTGGGACACTGGCTCTTGCCCCGGTGTCGGTGAAAACTGGCACTTGGCAGGGAAGATGCTACTTGAGGACTTGACAAGCTGAAGGAAACCACTTTGAGTCAATAACATCATTCCTCTTCTAAAGGGTTGGCAAGATGTGTGTCACAGCTGTTCAAATGCGTGCAGGTTTTTAATACTTATGAACAAGTGACATTAAAGCAGATAATGTGTTTCCTTTTACGTGCTACTGCATGTGCTCTGAAATGCTTGTTGAATGTAGCAGCTACCTGTTTCCTCACAACTTAATGTAAATATAGAAGTTGGGAACCTATAGAGGGCCATGAATACCTCAAGGGTGCTGATTATTTGACTTGCAGATCCACTAGATAAGTTTTAATTGGAGGGGATGCTTGGCAAAGCACTGACCTTTGTAGTTCCAGCTAAAACCCTGACCCTACTCCCAACAATGTAGTCAGGCTCTGATTGAAACAGTCATGAACTTATGTGTAAACAAGGTTCCTCTGCTGCAAAAGCCAACCCAGACTCCTACACACAAGTAACAGGGTAGCCCACATCCCCCTTTAACTGGATGACTCCAAATACATCCTGGACCATGATCCTCTGGATTGCTTATCAGAGGTGGATGAGTTAGGACTGATCCTTCTAACGTGTTTCTGGTAGCCTGGTAGGAAGCATCTTCCTTCTAGAGGAGCAGGACTATGGGGATAAGCAGCTGAACTGGAAAGGCTGATGGGCCCCCAGTCTCTGAACTTCAGCTGAATGTGATCACCCAATGATGTGACATGAGGCACTTGTGCAATAGGTTGGAAAGCTTGGGAGGAAAAGGACCCCCTGCCCCTAAAGCTAAGAATCTATCTGCTCCAGCCATCAGGCAGAGCGAGAGGCTGCTGTAGATGCAATGCAGAGTGTCCTGTAACACCACCCAGCTGGTGGACAGCAGAATTTTGGAGCAGGAAACAACTGATGGAAAAATAAGAGAAGACTGGAGTCTCTCAGAGCCAGGGAAGGGCATTTCCACGCTCAGGCCAGCCCCAAGGTCAGTTATTTTGCCTCAGTGCTGTATTTTACCTGTGGATCTCATTCTCAACTCAGCTTAAGCAGAGCAACAAGTCCTAGGAGAGAAGTCCAAACCTGTCTTTACAGATGGAGTCATTGCTGCATTTGCAATGCAAGTCCACAGCCCTGGCTCTGAGGGGCCATTCAGGAGTCTAGCTTCATCCTCACATGCATTGCTCCTTGTGTACAGCTGAACAGATGCCGTTCGTTTTGGAGCTGACATCTGGTGCTGTCAGAGCACATAACTGGTGCTGATTTGCAATGCAAGCTGAATACTCTGACCTTTTTGGTGTGTTCTTAAGAGCTGATAGTCTGTATGAGCTGTATAGATAAGCTGGTCAGTGTGTGGTATGTGCCTTTTGTTTGCAAGGATGCCAAGAGAAAAATAAGCATGCAAAGTGAAACCTGCCAAATTTTGGCCACTAAAACCTCACTGGTCAGCTGAAGAAGGGGAAAGATGACAGATAAATGGAGGGTATAATATCCTGATAAACCCAGGCATTTCCTCAGATCAGGATTACAAATGCTGCTTCTTCATTCAATCAGCCTCCTTCTTACCTGTGCAAATAACCTCCCCAGCCCTCTCCCCTGACCCACAGAGGATGACACAGAAGTACTGTGATGCTTTAATAGGATGGTCTCCATTCATCCTTCCAAAATCCAGGAGGACAATGTGAGGTATCACTGAGGCTGGGACAGAGAGAACCATGTCACGACTATCTGTACTTCACAGCATAAACTGAACCCTGACCCATCCATAAAACCTAACTGAGCGGGTTCCCTTGGGTCCCCCAAAGGTTTATCCATGACATTAGTTTAAGAATCTAGCTCAAAATCTTCCAGGGACCTTTAGGATAGAGGACAACAATCTTGTAGGGTTTTTGAAGACATCATGGAGAGCACTGCAATGGGGCATCCTGGTTTCCTAATTCATGGCAGAGGAGCTGGCCTAATTCAGCTCACCCTGGTCTCCCCTTGGAGCTCAAGGGGTGAAACACCTCCCTGTGCTCCAGAAGTTACAGAAAAGTTTTACAGCCCCTACTTCTCTCACTGTGTCCTCTGCAGATCTGGCTTTTGGAAATGGGTAGCCTAACAGATAATTGCAATGGCCTTGAGATCTGTGAGTAAAAGTCAGGGAGTCCTTACAAAACTTGCTCAGAACACTTGAATTTTAAATGAGGAGTTCCTTCTGCAGTGGGACTAATAAGTAGATGTTTTTCTTACAGTTTTGTACTCTGTAGTTTGATTTTTCTGGTAGCCAGGAAAGGGCAGGATCCAGGTGAACACTTTCCTGGGTTTGGGGTGCTGAAAACATCTTTCCCCACATGCACTGTTCCGTGTCTGAGTGAGGATGAGGTCTGGTCACAGCCTTTCTGCCAGCAGTGCCTGTTTTTGTGACAGCCAGAGGATCTCAGTTGCCTTTGAAACAGCTGTTCCCTTTCAGATTTGGTGCAGACAGCCCCATGGATTCAAAAACTAGTTGGGGAGAACAGGCACATAGAGTTACATGGAGTGAGATAGTCAGAACTTCACTTGCTGGGGGAAAACAGGCTAAAAAAAGAATAAAAAGCAGAAGCCTTGTTATTATCACAGCTGAGGAGTCCTTCCTGACATATTCTATTAAGTCTCTTCTGTTTCACTCAGGTTTTGCATTACTGGCTCTCCTTTCCACAAGTGACCTTTTCCATGCCAGGCTTTGTGAAACTATTGCCATTCTTCATTTAGAAATTTGCTAAAGTGTGTTTGCAGAAGCTGTGGATTTTTTTTTCCTGAGGAATCGTGCCTTTTTTGGG